>SWDC01000150.1:10927886-11110386 GCA_004919715.1 Linderniella brevidens | reverse complement strand
AAAAGTGTAAGTGTTATAGTTAATTCCTTGTTACACAAATACGTTACTAACTGAACGAGCATTACTACTAAATATTTGGACATACACAGTTGCACAACAACAGAGCCAATGACAATTTGTCCTCGTGAGGTACCACGATGCATTACCCAATGGTGTCGAAAAATCTAATCATCCCGGGCGAGTTAGATATTTCAAAAAATGCGGAGCAATTAGGCGGATAACATCACCTCGATCCCTTGGATGGGTTGACGAACACAATGTGAATAGTCCCGTATCTTCCGACACCTCTAACTTACCGTGGATGATTGGGTTTTCCAGTAGAATTGGAAAACGCATCGTAATGCCTCACGGGGACAAATTTCCTTGACTTTGTTGTTCGTGCAACCGTGTCTGTCCAAAAGTTATATATATGTAGTAAAACCAGTTTAATTCATAACATATTTGTGTAACAAAAATAATTAATGTAACACTTACAAGCTTTTCTAGATCTCGAGTGATATCAACATAAAATTATGTAGTCATCACTTTTCCTAGTCTTGACGCTGAATGAAATTTTTTGTTCTTTACTTGCCAGGAATCAAGTGATCGAAAAAATTGACAATGTGATCAGCGGGTCCTTTGTAACCACTCAACAACCATGACTCTATACCTCGATGTAACCATTCAGCAGTCGAAACAACTGACTTTTTTTATCATTCTCACTAATTTCCTGCAATATATAAGTAAAAAATAGACAAGAATGAAAATTTTCAACTGCTTTATAATAAGTTTACCCAAAATCCCTAATCCTGTAGTCCCTCCACATCGCCAATTCTTGGTGAATCGATGTTTTCGTACTCATCAACCAAACTTGGTCCTTTTAGCTTCTGTGGTTGGTTGAATGCTGTCATGGTTGCATCTAACCAACGTAGTTGCGAAATGCCGCTCTGGTTCCAATGACTGTGTCATTTTCATCGAACTGTAGGACACATGATCCGAATCCTTCTCCGTAGTGACTTCGTGTTGTATAGGCCTCTCGTACGCCTCCTCGAGTCTGTACTAGCCGAAGTCGTTAGCATTGAAGAGATTGTCAGAAGATATGTACCTAAAAAACAATAATTAATATTAGATATCGAACAAATAATACGTGGTATCCAAGCCTGGATCCGTTACCATGCATGACCATAATACATGTATTGCAAGGTGATGCGTTTAGGAGTAAAGAAGATCAACGGTTAAAAATTACAGAAATAATATATAAAAAATAATGAGCGTGATGGACTTGCATGCCAACATTGTTCTTCTTTGGGTTAATTGGACCACCTTGTACCAAAGAAACAAATCAAAGATCAAACTGCTTAGATAAGCTGTAGTTTTTCTAATTTAGGTAGAAGAGATAATTGATCACACAACCACGTTTCATGGAACTTTGTTGATTGGAAAATTGAGAAACAAACAACAACTAAGATTTGTTTAAATGAAACATTAATATCTGGATATATACTTAGTATTCGCAAAGGGGTAGTCAAGTTACTTGAGGAAACAGATACCATCCGTAAGATCATGCTTTCTTCAATTCATTCATAAATAAATACTATTAACTCTATGATTCGGTTCAAAGTTCAACCCTACACCACGTATTGAAAAATATAAGCGCATTGGAAATTTATGTTTGCTTAGAGTTAAAGATGCGTGAATAACTTGAAATCTTTTTTTAAGGCCATGACAACTATTAAGTCTCCTCCAATCCAATAGATGACATGTGCTCTGTTAATGTTGACTCAGTTAACATTGACGATATGGAAACAGTATCTGAGTCAGCATCGTGTGACTCAGACTTATTTCATCATTGATTTTGTCTTTCAAATCTAAAAACCGTTTACCATATATTATGGCTTGATTTACGAGTGTGCAAGAGTTATTTTCGGAATGGATATGATCCAATAAAGTGGAGCTAAAAAGAATGAGTTATTTCCGGAATGAATATGATCCAATAGAGTGGATGAGATATTTTGGGAATGGATATGGAGCTAAAAGAAAGGAGTTATTTTCGGAATAGATATGATCTCGAATGGAATTGCAGCTATATAAAGAGGAACTTCGATCTCATTCTTCAACGATGGACGACGAACGACTACGACGAACGACCACGACGAACTACGACAAAAGATGCACATTTAGAGTGGCGAACGAGTAAAAAAAAACGAGAGAGCTCTCACCATATATTTTCGTCAATCCGTTTTTAGCCTAGTATTTATCTTCACGCTTTTGTATAGAACCTAGTTTCTATACGTATTCTTTGTGTGAAGATCAATTGAGTTCTAATACTCTTTTTTAGGCTAGGTTTATTATCTTTTGATAGTTGTTCTTTTTGTAATCCATTCTTTATAGTGGAATTTTGCCCTGAAGGCGTGTAGCAAGTTATTTAACTTGCTGCATAATTTAAATTGTGTCTCCATCGTCTTTACTGCTAAGTTTTAAACTTTCCGTTGTGCTAAAACTTTTGGATCCCTAGTGTTGGTTCAACATTAGGGTCAACATTTCTGATTACTTTTAACTTAGCTATTTCCATATCAATTTATCGGGACCTCCCCGCACTCTATTTCAAATTGGTATCAGAGCAACCTAGATACACTAAGCGTTTTTATCCTATTGATATGGATGGCTAAGCCCAAACTATTTTGGCAAAGTCCCCGTTTTAGACGGATCAAACTATGCTTATTGGAAAATCCGAATGCGACAATGCTTAAAGTCGATTGACTCGCGTGCTTGAGATTCGGTTCTCAATGGTTATACCCCTCCTAAAACACCTCCTGATGCAGATGGGGAAGTGTTTGACAAACCCATTGCCGAATGGACTGTTTTTTAAAGAGCAGCAGCCGATTTTAACGAAAAAGCTTTACATGCCGTTTTTTCCTCCGTCGATATTTTTATGTTCAAAATCATCCAAAACTATACTAACGCGTAACATGCATGGGACATGTTGCAAAGGTACCGTGAGAGTGATGCGAGTGTAAGAGACACAAAGTTGCGTCTTTTAAATAGCCAATTTGAAAACCTTCGTATGAGGGACGATGAAGACATCACTACTTATTTTGGAAAGCTTTTGAATTTTTCTAGCGAGTGTCATAGTCTAGGTGAACCTATTTCTAACAAAGTTTTAAATTCTAAGGCTATTCGGTCACTATCCGAGAAGTTCAACGTGAAGGTGACAGCTGTAGAGGAAGCCCACAATCTAGCCACACTCGACTTTAATACCCTCATGAACATTATGAAGAACTACGAGACCAATCTCGAAGTTCAGAAAAATGCGTCAAGGGGTAAGAGTCTCGCTCTAGTCTCGCAACCTTTAGGTGTTGAATCTGAGGTTGATCCAGACGATGATGAGGATATGGCTATGATTGTTAGGAAGTTCAAAAGGTTATTGAAAAATAAGAGAGAGTTGAATGTTGGTCCAACATTCAAGAATGTTCTTAACGCTCAAGAGTCTTCATCCGCTCATAATCGCCCTATCAACAGAAGAAGTTCTGTTGTTAAAGCGAAAGCCGACAAACTTGACAGGGACTCTGTCCAATGTCATGCTTGCAAAGGCTAGGGTCATTTTGCAAATGAATGTGCTAACACTCTTCGCAGGTTTGGAAAAGGATATTGGGTCATCCTATCTGATGATAAAGAAGACGCGCCAACAAGAAACACACATCAGATTGCCCAATGGACTAAATTTCCAAATCCAACCTTCTCTGACAATGATGAAGAGGAACATCGTACTGGGTTTAATGCAGTAACGGATGTTGAGCCAACATTGGATTCAACATCTGAACACTATATTCTCTTTGATTATGACGAATCAAACAATTTTGATGAATCTTTATTGTTAGATGATACAGATGATCTTTTAGAACTTGCCGAGGATGGTGAATCACGTGAAGAAACGTACAAACAACTGTACGTAGACTGGACGAATCAAAGGAAGCAAATCTCAAAACTGAAAGATTCCGTTCAAGTGCTGACTGAGGACAATCTCAACAACGAAAAGGTAGTCAATAACTTGCTTGATGGGATGAGCAAGATGGAAGCCCTATTGACCAGGAAGAACAAAGATATTGACAAGATGCAAATGCAAGTCAACAAGGCTTCAGATACGTTTTCAAAAATGAATAAAGGCAAGTCAACACTTTACGAGGTACTCTCTTTTGGTAACACTTCTAAACATGGTTTAGGATTCAAATCACATCCTATTCTTGATAAAAAAATCTAAGCACTCTACATCTAAGTCCAGGTCTAGAAGTTTTAAGTGCCATTTTTGTCTTAAACCTGGGCATATCAAACCTTATTGTTGGAAACTGAAAGATGCGATTTCCAAAAAGCGAATGTTGACTGAAAAACCATCCAACATTCGATTCAACATTGAGAAATCAGTGTTGAAGAGAATGTCTGGAGATATTTCAGACAATCGTAGTTTGAAGTCTGTGAATCATATGAATATAATTTTTTGGAGTCCATCAGTTCAGAAGAAAGTCTGGGTAAGAAAGTCGGCAATTCAATGTAATGTTGTTTACACGTCCTTGAAAGCTAACGTTTCAGGATCTTGGTACTTTGATAGTGTTTGTTTCACGCCATATGACAGGTACCAAAGAGTACTTGATAGACTATACTCCCTTGAATAATGGTACGGTTACTTTTGGAGGTGGAGCTAAATGTAAAATTCTTGGACGAGGGAAACTTAATGTGGTTGGCTTTCCCGCCGTAAGGAATGTCCTCCATGTTGATGGACTTGTTTCTAATTTAATTAGCACAAGTCAATTATGTGACGACGATCTTGAGGTAAGGTTTAATAGAGAATATTGTGAAGTTTTTAATGACAAGAATTTGTGTGTGATGACGGGTAAAAGATCGAGTGATAATTGCTATCAAGTTGGTGATAAGGATGAGAGAAAAGAGGTATGTAAAGTCTCTAAAACCGAAGATGATATTGTTCTATGGCACAATAAATTGGGTCATGTCAATTACAGAACCCTAGAACAATTGATTCGAAATGAGGCAATCAGAGGAATTCCCAACCTTAAGGATTGTGGAAAGATTACTTGTGAGCAATTTCTGAAAGGCAAGCAGAAGCATGTCAGTCATAATGTTGACCAACATATTGTTCAACATTTTAGAGCTGCCCACTGCTTCCATCTACTTCACATGGATCTTATGGGTCCTATGAAAGTAGTTAGTAAAGGAGGTAGAAATATGCTTATGTCCTAGTTGATGACTTTTCTAGGTTTTCATGGATATTTTTTCTTAGAGAGAAATCCGAAACTTTTGATTTTTTTGAAAACTTTTTGTGCCATGATAAAAAATACCTTTTGTGCTCCCATTTTTCGTATTAGGTCCGATCATGGTATAGAGTTTGAAAATCAATTTTTTAATGATTTTTGTGACAAAAAGGGTATTATCCATGAGTTTTCTTCTCCTAAGACACCTCAACAAAATGGGGTAGTAGAAATGAAGAATAAAACTCTTCAGGAAATGGCTCGTGTAATGCTACAATCCAAGAGTCTTTCTAAAAGATTCTGGGCTGAAGCTTTGAACACGGCTTGTCATATCTCTAATCGAGTTTTCTTTCGTCTAGGGACAAAGAAAACCTCTTACGAGATTTTGAAGGGTACAAAACCTGCGGTCAAGTATTTTCACGTGTTTGGATGTTCTTGCTATATGTTGAATGCGTGAATATTTGACAAAGTTCGATTCGAAAAGTGACAAATGCATTTTCTTGGGATATTATACTAATAGTCGTGCTTACCGTGTTTACAATCTTAGGTTGAAAACTATCCAAGAATCAGTTAATATTGTTTTTTATGATTCCGCTGACATTAGCAGAAATACTCCTCAAGTTGATGTTGCAGATAGTGTTCCGACGGTTGGTCCAGCAGAGGATCTGGAAGCTAACAATGTTGAGTCAAAATCCGACTCAACATTAGCTCATGAACATGATACTGAAGATGAAACCTTAAATGTTCGGAGAGATCCCCCTGCTAGGATTCAGAAGTCTCACCTCTCTGATCAGATCATAGGCAGACTGGATGAAGGACGGAAGAGCAGGGATAAACCACGAAGAGATTATAGATCTATGGTAAAAAATCTATGCATGACTTCCGTATAGAACTAGGTAAGGTTTAATTGTTTTGTATCTGAAATTGAACCAAAAAATGTTCTTGAAGCCCTGAAGGACGGTTTTTGGATCAATGCTATGCAAGAAGAGCTCGTTCAATTCGATAAAAATCAGGTTTGGACTTTGGTTCCACGACCAAGCGACGGTAACGTCATTGATACAAAGTGGATTTTCAAAAACAAATCTGATGAGTATGAGAATATTATTAGGAATAAAGCTCGTTTAGTTGCCCAAGGCTATACCCAAGTTGAGGGTATAGACTTTGATGAAACTTTTTCCCCGTAGCAATGTTAGAATCTATAAGACACTTACTTGCTATTGCATGTTGGCTCAACATTACCCTACACCAGATAGATGTAAAGGGTGCATTCTTAAATGGCTTTATCGATAAAGAAATTTAAGTTGAGCAACCTAAAGGTTTCGAAGATCCTTACCATACTGATCATGTGTTTAAATTGTAAAAAGCCCTTTATGGTTTAAAGCAAGCTCCTCGAGCTTGGTATAGTAGACTTACTCCGTTTCTCTTAGACTTTGGTTTTGTTAGAGGCGAAGCCGATAGAACTCTTTTCGTAAAAAGAGTTGGTAATGATGTGTTAATCTCTCAAATTTATGTTGATGACATAGTCTTCGGATCAACATCTCGATCTATGTCGGATGATTTTATCCAAGCTATGAATTCCACATTTGAGATGAGTATGATCAGTGAACTAACATTCTTCCTAGGTCTACAGGTAAAACAAAGCAAGGACGACATCTTTATGTCTCATGAGAAGTACGCGAAGAATACAGTGAAGAAATTCGGGTTAGATAACGCCAAGGTAATGACAACTCCTATGGGATCTATGCAGAAGGTAAGTAAAGATAACGTTGGGGAAAATGTTGATCCAACATGTTCCATGATTGAAAGCTTGTTATATCTTATTGCGAGTAGACCAGATCTTATGTATAGTGTTTGCGTATGTGCGAGATATCAGGCCGAGCCAAAAATTTCACATTTATATGCTGTTAAAAGAATCTTAAAGTATGTTGGTGGTTCTTGCAGTCTCGGTTTATGGTTTTCCAAGGACACTAACACAAATTTAGTTGGTTTCAGTGATGCTGATTGGGCAGGTGACGAAGATGATCGCAAGAGCAAAAGTGGTGGTTGTTTCTTCTTAGGTAATAATCTAGTGTCTTGGTTTAGTAAAAAGAAAAATTGTGTTTCTCTCTCTACTGCCGAATCTAAGTATGTGGCAGCGGGAAGCTGTAGTACACAACTCATATGGCTGAAGAGTATGTTGAGTGATTATGGGTTAGATAGCGAAACTGTTCTGATATATTGTGATAATTTGAGTGCTATAAATATTTCGAAAATCCTATTCAGCACTCTAGGACTAAACACATAGATATTAGACATCATTTTTGAGAGATATAGTAGAAAAAGAGTTAGACTTTGAAAGGTTTTCAAGCCTTAAGAAGTCTATAGGTCTGTGTCAGTGTCACTAAATGTTGGTCCAATATCTGGATCAACATTTGCATATGTCAAATTAGTTTTGTACCCGTGCAAATGCACGATCTTAAAAGAACTTTTTGGTCAAAACATTTTACGTAATATATTAAAGGAAAAAACTAAGCTATAAATTATTTCCTTGTTTGAGTTTACAATCATAGTCATTTGATTGTTAAAAGTCATGTTGTAAATGGGGAGGAAAATCCCCGACTTTCTATCTCCACGGGTCAGGGATATGGACTATACTCTCCGCCCTTTTGACATCCCTAATTAATATAAATAAATTATCTAACTTTAGTGTACCTTTCAGATTGTGAGAAATAAAAACAATGTGTTGTGTACATCATGAATCGATTGAAAAAAACGATTGAGTTTTTTCAACATAAAATCAATTAACTAATAACAATTTATCAACAGAAAAATATTCATTAATAATCGATAGTCGGTCATATTACTGATTTGAAATTAGAATTAATTTAGACTTCTTCCTTTCTCCAGTTGTAATAAGCATCTCTCAAACTTGTTAAAAAGCTCGTAAGTTTTAACATCATGTAATATAAAATGAAGCTTTACATCCACGAAATAATAAAAGCTGTTTTTTTAGTTGTTTTATCTAGTCGTTGATTCATTACTCTCGCTTACTCGTCATCTTCTTCTCAAAATTTATTCAAATACTATTATTGTTATTGTAATATATATATATATATATGTATATATATATATCACCATTGCAATAAAAACCCAAGAAGATAAATTAAAAATCACGTAACAAAGCACTAAATCAAATATGTTTAGCGGAACATTCAAAGTGTGGAGGTTTCCCTACCAGAAACAATACAATTTTATTTAAAGACAAAAGTGGAACAAAAGTTTAAAAAGGCAAGGATGAATTGCGCTTTTTTAAGTTAGTCAGAAAGACTTCTCACCTAACCACCGATGTGCAAGACCGATCACCACCACCGCTTCCTTGCACCGGAGCACTGCTACTGCGTGAACCAATCTAAAACCCACCATCATCAGAATGCTGGTGTTGTCTGAACATGATCTTCATCATTTTGAAACCATATTCCTCCCATTGTTAGTAGAGGGATGTTCATGTTCTAAGTATCCATTCAAACTCCTCATTTATCTTTATATCGAGAAAAATAAATTGGCCCTGATTAGTAGCAGCAGCATGACTATGTGAGTTGGGTGCGTCGTAACTCTGAAGAATCAGGCTGCTGAGTCATTTTCGAGTTGAGGAAATGCCCACCGGACCCTCTAACTCGGTCCATGGCATGTTGATGCAGAGGCTCGTGCATGTATGTAGGGCTGATATATTTGATGCTACTGCCCCCGTGAGTTGAGGTTGCATCTGATCGATCGGCATTATATATCATCACAATGTATAAAAACATTATTCAATCACAAAACGTAAGAGATGGAGATTGAGGGGCAACTACCGAAGGGTGAGCTCCATAAGTAGCCAACATCCCAATGAAGTAAGGATCAGGGTAAGCAAAAGGCGAGGGTACCTGCGACGTGAATTAAATAAATATTTAAAACTAAAAAGGTGAGTATCACACATAAAATCGAGGAAATTCTCACAATAGAACTTACACCTGGGTGGCTTATCTCAGCTTGTGATGCATTTATGGTGAACTCCGGATTGAATATGAAAGAAGGTCCCATGCTTTGAGCATGCTTACCGTAGCCTCCATCATAAGCTTAGCACGACGAAATTCAACGATAACTTATTGATTATTATTAGTTATTTATTCAAATGGCCAAGATTGAAATTTGAATAAATTAATTTACGATGAAGATACGTAGGTTTAAGGAAAAGTACCGGAGTCCGATGAACCAATTTGATCTTGAGATATTGCCTTGGTCAGCTCCTGACTAAAATAGAGTCTCTGAGTGTGGAAAATATTGAATAATACTATAATGAAGCCAAATAGAAGAGATGGTCCATAAATATAGTTTGTGTCAATATATACTATTGGAAGACATATAGTTTCAATCACCAACCTGAGTACATATAGACAGACATATACCTGAGTATTATATTTGACGATGGTTTCCACTTTGGCCCTGAACTACTTGAACTTGCACACCGTGTCGCCGTAATTAAGTGAACAAAGCTCTAACCATTCCATCCTAGATAAACAAACGAACAGATATAAAGTGAAATTTATTCAGAGAGTAATAATCCCAAATATGAGCATAAATCCTATAAATTTATGCATCTCTTCAAGATTAACTCATAATTAAGCCTAGCCGGATAAATAACCAATACAAAACACATTATTAACACCAACCACATCAGACCAAATTCCCCCGCAAGAGCATCAAATCCATTAAGTTTGAACAAACCTGTTGATGTTGAGCACTCAACATTGACAATGTCAGGGCAACATTTTGGACAACATTTGTTGACAGGAAATGTGTGCTTACTCCGTTTTATCTTTCATACCCAAAACATGTTTAATCCGTGTAAAAGCTGTTATTTGTATTTTATAGGACATGGATCGAGGTCAGGAACGGACCAGATTAAACGAGGATAATAGGAATAAGGAGGAACAAGTATTGGAAGGAATTTACTAAAAATAGGAGAAGTGAGGACTAAGTCACAAGAGGCAACCAAGTCAAGACCACTAACTTCCAAGTGGACGTTGTGGGATTGCTGTTCAAACTGGAATACTATAAATATTCTCAGGAAGATATTCAACGGAGCAGAGCAGAAAAAAGGAATAACTTGAAGAGACAACTTCGAACGATATTTAGAGCTATACTCTTATCTCGTATTCTCCGTTATGCTTATATATGAGAGATCATTATTAGGAGAGATTTATGAGGGTTGCTGTCTTTAGCCTAGATTAGTTTCTTGCAAAAGCCGAAGGATCTTTGCAAGCTTTTAGTATTTTTAGGCTTATTTTTTTACTATCCTTTTTGATAGTTGTTTTGCCGTCCATTGCTATTAGTGGATATTTCGCCTTGAGGCACGCAGCAAGATTATTTACTTGCTGCACAGAATTCGCATCTCGTGTTTATCGCTTTCGAAACTAAGTTACATATTCCGCTGTGCACTCTAGTGTTGGATCCAGTGTTAACCCAACATTTCATCCAACATTAGTTTACAACTTAGTACATTTTATATCCATATCAAAAGGGACCCCCGACAAAACCAATTTTCTAAGTGCCAATGGACATATTATACGATTAACTCGTATCGTTGTGACGCCACATTCTGTAGAATCAAGCACCTAGAAACCATACCTGAAGAAAAGAAAACAAAAATACTATCCCACAAAAAAAACTGCACACCCTCCTCGTAAGGAGACTGGACTGGACCAAGAATCGTTTAATTAAAATATCGCATCTTGTCTTCTGTAGGCGATGCACTAAGTCCTTGATCAAAAGACGTCGTGTCTCCTATTAGATCAAAGTCAGAAGAATAAAACCTAATCAAACTCATCAAAATTAGCGAAGGGATCGAGAGCACAACGTACAGATGGCTTCACACCTTTGTAATTCTGTGCGGATTGTGGTATCTCATGTACAGGTACACTACGTCATTTGAGGTACCACGTATATTGGTAGCGGGGGAGAAAAACTGAGAAAGATGTCATACGCAACTGCTAGTATCATTGGCAGTTTTATATTTTATGAAATCTGTGGTCCTAATAAATTAATTAAGGCCTAATTAGGTTTTAGGCCCCATTAGCATATTTTTTTTCGAATTCTGGCCCCAAATAGTTTTAAAATAGATATAAGGACCCATTTAAAGTTTGTCTAAGAGTTAAGGACCTATTTGCAGTGAAAAATTCATTTACCCCTCCACTTGCGAAAATTACACATGTTTGCAATCATCTCTCCCAAACGATCGAAACTCAAATCTCCAAAGATAGAACAAATCTTGACGTTAATGATTGAATAAGGAGAAATCATTTGTATATGAGACTTAGTAATTGAGGAAAAACACAACATCGACGTAAGATATAAGATTCGTAAGGAATTTTTGTCTAAAAATCATGTAGCAAATTGAACCGGGTGAAATCTCGATTTTAATGGCCGAATAAATTGAATTCGACTCAATTTGATCATGGGTCTTAATAATCGAAGGGGATATTGATGTTAATAATGGTATAACGAAGAATTTTGATGGGACATAAGATTGGATCGTTTGCTAATTAGAACGCTTAGCGGGTAACACTTCATGCTTTCTGGGTAACAGTTCATGCAACAAACATACCACATGCTGTGTCCACAAGTAAAGGCAAAGAGGGGTAGGTCCAAAACCGCCGACAATACCAAAAAAATACTGAAACCGCTCGAATCTATGACACAAGTGACATGATAAGGTGAAATCGACGTCAATTTCTCATGTAATCAACGAAAAATATGAAGTTTATCGTGAAATAATGCGTTAAATACAATTCGAAAATCTCGTTGAAAAAAACGGGTGAAATCTCGAGTTTAATGGCCAAATAAGATGCATTCGACTCAATTTGATCATGAGTCTTTGTAATCGAAGGCGTTCATTAATGTTAATCATGGAATAACGAAGAATTTTGATGAGACCTAAGATTGAAACGTTTATTAATTATAAAGCGGGTTGGTAACACTTCATTTATTCTGCGTAACCGTTCATGCATTCTGAGTAACATTTCCTGGATAACAAGTAAGAGGCTAAGAGGAATAGATGAAAAACAACCGACGACACCAAAAAATCAATGAAATCGTTGGGATCTCCGAATTTAGTGAACGAATAAAGTTAAATCGGCCTCAATTTCTCATGGGTCTTCATTACCGACGAAAATTTTTAAATTTGATAATGAAATAATATTTCAAACCAATTCAAAAATCTCGAGGTGAAACCTCAACTTTCATGGTCGAAAATCGTGAAAAATCAACTCAACTTTATCACAAGTCTTAATAATGTAAGGAAGTTATTGGTGTTAATCATGGAATAATGCGAAAATTAGTTTTTCCCAAAAGAAAACGCTTCAGTAAGAACGTTCTAGAAGGTTCTAGATTATCATGGAATATTAACAGGATAATGACTGATATTACCACATTACCTTCAAATAATACCACATGTCTGATAATAAATAATAATATGAAATCAATTTATAATACAATTGTAGATATTGGTACTACATGATATCTTCTCTGTACCACATTACTAATTCGATTAATTTTGTTCATAATGCGCTTTTTTTCCGGATGTATAAGATTGACATTCATGGAAATAGATGATATGATGAAGCTAAACCACCAAATTCCTTTACAAGTCACGTTATGCGAATGTTGATGTAGAAAGTACAATGTTGAAGTCATTAGTCGTGTAAAGATATACTCTTTCATTCCAAAACATAGACTATATCAATCTCAATGAATATAACTTTACGAAATTCATCACAAACTTGTTCAAAGTTCAACATTAAAACATGAATAACATTTTATAGACCATATTCCCTAAATTCTAAGCTCCGAACCCTAAACCCTATGCCCCGAACCCTAAACCCGAAACCCGAAACCCTAAAAAAATTTATTGTTGCATCATATAAATCAGAAGTTGTACATCATATTACCAAATTTTTGTGTCGTAAATCCTTAATCTTAACCCCGAAACCCTAAACCCAAAAACAAGCTTATAGAAATCCTGTCACGTAAACTGCAATCTATAACAAAACATTCATTTCGAATAACAGTTAAACACGTACTGGTAACACTTAATCCTTCACTAATCCTTTACTAATATTCCATGCTAATCCAGAACCTTCTAAAATGTTCTTAATGAAGTGTTTTCTTGCGTGTACATGTGTTATATTTATTGTCGAAAGTGTTACTCAGTTCGAAAATGTTCAAGACTCATCATATTTGTCAATAATTCTCGTTGATTTTTAAGGCTCGTGATAAATTTGAGTTGATTTAACATTATCCATTCAATAATTTCGAGTTTCCCCCCGTTTTTTCAACGAGATTTTAGAATTGAGATTAATGCAATATTCCATTATAAACTCCATAATCTTCCTTGATTATCAAGACCCAAATTGAGGTCGATTTAACTTATTCGGTCACTAAAGTCAAAGATGACAGTAATTTTAACGTTTTTTTGGTGTTATCGACGGTTTTCGATGTATTACTCTTGCTCGCATGCGTTTTACCCAGGAAGTGTTACACAGACTATAAGAATCCTTACCCAGAATGCAAGAAGTGTTACTCAACAAGTGTGTTAATTCACTTTTTTCCGAATAATTTCGAAATCCCGCCCAAACTCCAGTCAAATTCAGGAATTCCGCCAAAATCCTCAAACTCAAAACTATACCAAATAAATGACAATGAATATCACTTAAACCATTTCTGGTACCTTTTAAAAATATAGGTTTCCATGTTTCACATGGAATCCTCTTATTTATTTCGCGATGACAAATGCTTTTAAATTCATACCACTTTAATGGACAATGATTTATGCAAAAAATTTCCGTCGATTTCATTTCAATTCCGTTAACCCTGAACGACGAGTGACGAAGCCAACACGGTGGCACAACGTAATATTCATGCTATTGGTCACTCGATTTTATACATAGTAGCTGCTATTTTACTCGAAAATATGATTCAATTCACAATAATTTTTACTTATTCGCATTAAGAATTTCGAAAAATTCGTAGATCAAATATTACATTCGATGACGTTAAGATCAGAAAAAACCGTCGATGGCACATCGAATTTGATTTGTTGCAGGGATGATGCTCATGCGAATGAATATTAAATATACGGAAATTTCAATCGTCGAAAGTCAATTTTAGTATATTGATACCACTTATTAACCATATAGGAACGCAATATTGACATATAGTAAAACTTCATATATATATATATGTGTGTGTGTGTGTGTGTGTGTGTGTGATGACAAAATACTGTAACATAATAACAGAAAAGTGGCTTTCGATATCTCTTCTTATAAAGTACTTTGTAAGGGTATTTTGGTCAGTTCGAAGTTTGGGTCCTTTATCCTAAATTTTCAGCGAAATGAGTCTTTAAGAATTATTTTTCCACTGATAGGGTCTGAACTCTTTTTCAAAACTTTAACGGAGCCTGAATCGAAATTGTCCCATTAATTAAATGTAAGTGACGTCATAGTTTTGATGTGAAATATTTTTTTCGCAATTATACTTAAAAAAGTGAAGGACACGTGGCGGCCTTATAAAGAAACTACATTTAAATGTATATTTAAGGTATGGTTGTTACTGTTTTGATTTTTGGTATAAATTTCTCTCAGTTAATTCCTTAAATGATTTGACTCACCTAGACCATTTTCTGAAATGACCCGCTCACTAGCACAAGGTTTGCTCATGATCCTTTTTCAAGATACATGTTCAGAATATTAAGAATCCTTAGATACACGGCATTCGCGGTGACGATGTATTCTTTGCGTGCAATAAAAAGCTGAACCTTGATGGAAAGGAAATCAATAAAGAGAAGTGCACAATATTTCATATCTATAATAAAGGTGAGAAAAGAGCAGAAAATGAAAGAAAATTGAGTTCTAGGGTGTTAAACAGAAAATGAAGGAAATCGTTTGAGAATGTTGGATCAAATGTTGAGCAACATGTGTAACTAATCATTTTGATCATGCGATATTTTATATTTATAGTTATATTATCTAGATATATTTATATAATAATTAGTCTGTCGAGTCTAGTATTTATATCTCTCATGATGATTTAAGAGAACATCGGAAACCCCACTTGGACCTCGCGGTTCATCAAGTCCTAACGGTTAGTTTTCATTTAAACTCTTTATTTGTGCTATTTTCCAGACTGAAAACTAGTTACCGTTGCTGCAAAAACTTTCGACTGATACTACATTATTGCATTTACCTACTTTTTATGCTCACTTGATATCTCATAATTCGCATTACTCTATTTCATATTTATTTTTACAAATCAAAAATTTCCCGAGCTTTCTTTCATTATCCATCAATGGAGAACTCACCTCTTTCGAACTCACCTCACTTTACATTGTGCTATTTAAAATAGCAATCTAAAAAAGCAGTCATTTGATGGGGCTACACAAGGTTGTGGATCTGCCCTGGGTAGGAGCTGAAAATGCTGAACCAAATGTTGGTTCATCATCTGCTCCAACATCAGGCATGGAACGTCACATCAAGTATCTTGATGATACAATTGCTTCATTGGTTGCACAAAGAGAGACTCTTCGGAGTTTCCTTTCTACCCAAAAAGGGGGAGATTTAGATGGTGCAGAAGAAGAAGCCGGGACGACTGATGCAACTACTATTGGTGAGGGAGATGATGCTGAAAAGGAAGATGCTGGAGAAAATGCTGGAAAGGAAACTGATAAAGAAGAATCATCGGATTCTCTTATTTTTTAGATTTTCTAATCTATTTTTTGGTTTCTCTAATTTCTCTTTCTTGCAGATTTAGTTAAGACTTAATCAGACTAGTCCATATGGTTATGTAGTAATATTTCTTATCTTATGATAGCCATGTTTTGTTCTGACTGTCTTAATGATTTCAGGGGGAGTTCTATGAATTTATCTCCGCACAAGTTTTGGGAAGAAAGACAAAAACGGGGAGATTGTTAATGTTTACATTGACAATGTGGAGTCAACGTTGGACTATTCTTGGTTTTGTCTTTTATACCCGAAAACCTTATTACATAATTTTGAATTTATCATGCACGAGTTTTTGGGAGAAAAGACAAAAAGGGAGAGATTGTTAATGTTGACTCAGTTAACATTGACGATATGGAAATAGTATCTGAATCAGCATCGTGTGACTCAGACTTGTTCCATCCTTGATTTTGTCTTTCAAATCTAAAAACCGTTTACCATATATTATGGCTTGATTTACGAGTGTACATGAGTTATTTTCGGAATGAATATGATCCAATAAAGTGGAGCTAAAAAGAAGTTATTTTCGGAATGGATATGATCCAATAGAGTGGATGAGATATTTTGGGAATGGATATGAAGCTAAAAGGAAGGAGTTATTTTCGGAATAGATATGATATCGAATGGAATTGCAGCTATATATCTCATACTTCAATGATGGACGACGAACGACCACGACGAACTACGACGAAAGACGTACATCTAGAGTGGCAAACGAGTAAAAAGAAACGAGAGAGCTCTCACCATATATTTTTGTTAATCCGTTTTTAGCCTAGTATTTATCTTCACACTTTTGTATAGAACCTAATTTCTATATGTATTCTTTGTGTGTAGATCAATTGAGTTCTAATACTTTTTTCTAGGCTAGGTTTACTATCTTTTGATAGTTGTTGTTTTTGTAATTCATTCTTTATAGTGGAATTTTGCCCTGAAGGCGTGTAGCAAGTTATTTAACTTGCTGCATTTTTAAACTGTGTCTCCATCGTCTTTACTGCTAAGTTTTAAACTTTCCGCTGTGCTAAAACTTTCTGATCCCTAGTGTTGGTTCAACATTAGAGTCAACATTTCTGATTTACTTTTAATTTAACTATTTCCATATCAATTTATCAGGACCTCCCCGCACTCTCTTTCATGCTCACTTGGGGAGAACAGAAATCGCAGCAGCTTCTCTGATCTTTCTACAAGAAAGTAAAGTGTTTCACTAATTTCGGACTCTTCAACGAAAACTCGAGCAGCTTCTATTGCCTTCATTCCCATCATCTAAGAGACACCATTTGAGTATGCAGCTGGTGATTTCCTAGCCCCAATCGACACCACAAAGAAACTCTCTCTTACCAACCATAGAAATCATTTTTTTCTTTTCGTAGATAAAAGGAAAAAAGCATTAAATATATATATTGTATATATATATATATTGTATATATATATATATATATATATATATTGTCTCCATGTTTCCCCACTCGATCTGTCTATGGGCTATAATCCATAAATACCGACGTGAGCATTTTTGCGCCACACGGACTTGTTGGATGCTTAATTGCGCCACACACTTCACTGGATACATCACAAACTCACTTGACAACGATAGTCATGGGCCACAAAGTCCATGGGGACTACTCAAGGAATTGCAGGAGGAAAAATTCGATCTTACGACCTAATCCATAAATCATTAATGCCTCCTCCTTGATCACTAGACCAAGTCGTCATTGGCCCACTTTTTAATGATATACCAAACATGAAATGCAAGGTTTCGAAGACCAGCCGGTTCAAATCGGTAACCGCAAACCGATCAGAATTTCGATTCGGTTCCGCTCGGACCATGCTTTATTTAAAAAAAAAGCCATCAAGAAGGTTAATAACATAATAAATATATAAGTTAATATCCATATACATTCTTGTAGCATAGTGGTAACTATATAATTTTTTGGAAGGTTGTGGCTCTGTGTTCAATTCCATTCCGCTCGTTAATTTTTTTTTAAATTGATTTTTGACACCTCATTTATAATAATTTTGATCTTCCAATACATTTTACTTTTATTTAAGTTTTAGGGGAGAACTTTTATTTAATTTTGACCTCTAAGTTATAAATTTATATTTTGACACTCACTTTTACAATTGCTTTTTAATCCTCCAATACTTTTATTTCACTGAGATTAGAGGCACCAATTTTACTTTTATTTTATTCATGTTTATATCAGTTTATATAAAAATACCTTAAACTACTAAAATTCTCAATTAATAATTACAAAACATGTCCTTTTCCTCATAAATAAATTCAAAAGAGAAAGAAGGAAAAAGTTTTGTTTTTTTCTGTGAGAGGGAATGTGTGTTAATGACTTTATCGCGTAGCCATTTTTGCCCTTTTAAGTAACGCGGGTGCATGAATATACACACGATGTGCATTAAATGCTCTATTGTTATTTTATTTATGGGGAATTTCATTTCAGACCATATTATAATTTCAAAATAGGTTTCAGACACTGTTAGTGAAAAAATGATTTTTAAAGACCCATTTCGCTGAAAGTTTAGGATAAATGACCCAAACTTCGAACTGACCAAAATACCCTTACTAAATACTTTATAAGAAGAGATACCGAAAGCCACTTTTCTGTTATTATCTTACGGTATTTTGTTATCATATATATATATATATATGTGTGTGTGTGTGTGTGAAGTGTTACTATATGTCAATATTGCGTTCCTATATGGTTAATAAGTGGTATCAATATACTAAAATTGACTTTCGACGATTGACATTTTTCGTATATTTCATATTCATTCCCATGAGCATCGTCCCTACAACAAATCAAATTCGATGTGCAATCGACAGTTTTTTCTGATCTTAACGTCATCAAATGTATTATTTGGGATGCGAATTTTTTGAAATTCTTAACGCGAATAAGGAAAAATAATTGTGAATTGAATAATATTTTCGGCCAAAATTGCAGGTACTATGTACAAATTCGAGTGATCCATAGTCTGAATATTACGTTGTGCCACCGTGTTGGCTTCATCGCTCGTCGTTTGGGCGGAGTTTCGAAATTATTCGAAAAAAGGTGAATTAACACGCTTGTTGGGTAACATTTCTTGCATTCTGGGTAACAATTCTTATAGTCTGTGTAACACTTCCTGGGTAAACGCATACGAGCAAGAGGAATAGATCAAAAACCGCCGATAACAGCAAAAAAACGTTGAAACTGCTGGCATCTCGACTTTAGTGACCGAATAAGGTTAAATCGACCTCAATTTGGGTTTTGATAATCAAGGAAGAATAATGGAATGTATAATGGAATATTGCATTAATCTCAATTCTAAAATCTCGTTGAAAAAAGGGGGGAAACTCGAAATTATTGACTTGATAATGTTAAATCAACTTAAATTTATCACGAGCCTTAAAAATCAACGAGAATTATTGACAAATATGATGAGTCTTGAACATTTTCGAACTGACTAACACTTTCGGCAATAAATATAACACATGTACACGCAAGAAAAACACTTCATTAAGAACATTCTAGAAGGGTCTGGATTAGCATGGAATATTACCTCATTACATACAAATAATACGAACTCAGTTTTTAACGACTATGTAAATTCTTGTACCGGATAATACGTTCTCAGTACCACAACAATAAATCTATTTAATTTCATTCACAAATGTGCTTTTTTCAGATGTATACGATTGTCATTCATGAAAATATAAGATTCGATGATGTTAAACCATCGTATTTCTTTAAAAGACACAATCTTCGAATAGTAATGTTATTAGTTGAATTTTGAACTTATTAGTCATGTAAACATATGGTCCTTTGTTGGCAAACATAAGTTACTATCTCTTTTGCATCATAATATATGTTATTCGTGATTTCTAAATTTGAGTATTTGGGGTTTGAGATTTATATGTGGTGTGGTATGAATATTGATTTCGACTTGATAATTGGCGGAATCTTAGAAATTCTCTTAAAATACATAAAACGGTACTCGTAAAGGATTAAGTGTTACCAGTAAGTGTTTAAGTGTTGTTAGAAACGAATGATCTGTTACAGATTGCTGTTTACATGCTAGGGTTTCTATAGGCTTATTTTTGGATTTAGGGTTTCGGGGTTAAGATTAAGGATTTACGACACAAAAATTTGGTAATATGATGTACAAATTGTGATTATAGGATGCAACAATAAATTTTTTTAGGGTTTCGGGTTTAGGGTTTAGTGTTCGGGGCCTAAGGTTTAGGGTTTGGAGCTTAGGATAGGGAATATGGTCTCTAAAATGTTATTCACGATTTAATGTTGAACTTTGAACAAGTTTATGATGAATTTCATAAAGTTATGTTCATTGAGATTGATATAGCTAAGTTTTGGAATGAAAGAGTATATGTTTAAATGACTAATGACTTCAACATTGTACTTTCTACATTAGCATTTGCATAACGTGACTTGTAAAGGAATTTGGTGGTTTAACTTTATCAGATCATCTATTTCCATGAATGTCAATCTTATACATCTGGAAAAAAAGTACATTTATGAACAAAATTAATCGAATTAGTACTGTGGTACTGAGAAGATATTATGTACTACCAATATCTACAATTGTGTTATAAATTGAGTTCATATTGTTATTTATTATCAGACACGTGGTATTATTTGAAGGCAATGTGGTAATATCAGTCATTATCCTGTTAATATTCTCTGACAATCTAGAACCTTCTAGAACGTTCTTATTGAAGCGTTTTCTTTTGATGTGTATGTGTTATAATCAGTGCATAAAGTGTTATTACGCTAAAAAATATTTTAATTTTTGGGAAAACTAATTTTTGCATTATTCCATGATTAACATCAATAATTTCCTTACATTATCAAGACTCGTGATCAAGTTGGGTTGATTTCACGATTTTCGACCATTAAAATTGAGGTCACCTCGAGATTTTTGAATTGGTTTGAAGTATTATTTCATTATCAAATTTAAAAATTTTCGTCGATAATGAAAACCCATGAGAAATTGAGGTCGATTCAACCTTATTTGTTCACTAAATTCGAAGATTCCAACGGTTTCATTGATTTTTGGGTGTCGTCGGTTGTTTTTTGTCTATTCCTCTTAGCATCTTGCTTGTTATCCAGGAAATGTTATCCAGAATGCATGAACTGTTATGCAGAATATATGAAGTGTTACCAACCAGCTTTAATTAATAAACGTTTCAATCTTAGGTCTCATCAAAATTCTTCGCTCTTCCATGATTAACATTAATAATCTTCTTCGATTACAAAGACTCATGATCAAATTGAGTCGAATCCACCTTATTTGGCCATTAAACACGAGATTTCACCCGTTTTTCAACGAAATTTTCGAATCGTATTTAACGCAATATTCCACGATAAGCTTCATATTTTTTCGTTGATTAGATGAGAAATTGACGTCGATTTCACCTTATCCTGTCAATTGTGTCAGACATTCGGGTGGTTTCAGTGTTTTTTGGGTGTTGCCGGCGGTTTCCGATCTAATCCTCTTTGCCTTTACTTGTGTACAACATGCGTTATTTACTGGTGCTGAGTCGTTATTTTTTTCTACTTATGTATTCGTTTTGCGGCAACATCTGTTATAAACTACAAGGCACGTGGTATTTTTGTTGCATAAACTGTTACCCAGAAAGCATTAAGTGTTACCCGCTAAACGTTTTTAATTAGCAAACGGCTCAATCTTATGTCCCATTAAAATTCTTCGTTATACCATGATTAACATCAATAATACCCATCGATTTCTAAGACTCATGATCAGATTGAGTCGAATCCAACATATTCGGCCATTAAAATCGAGATTTCCCCCATTTCAATTTTCTACATGATTTAAAGAAAAAATTCCTTACAAAGCTTAGATCTTACGTCGTCAAAAATTAATATCGTGGTTTTCCTCGATTTTTCAGACCCATATGCAAATTGATATTGAATTCTCCTTATTTAAACATTAACGTGAAGATTCGGATGGAAGATCGATCGCATGAGGATGCCAATGACATGTTTCCGTAATATTCGTGTGTTTAAAGGGTAATTAACAAAGACATTTTAAGTAATTTTCTGACGTAATAAGGGTATATAAGACATTTCATCGCAAATTAGTACTTATCTCTAAAGAAAGTATAAAATGGGTCCTTCTCTATATTTTAAAATATGTTGGGTCTGAATTCTAAGAAAATATACTTAAGTGGGCCAACCCTAATTTAGCCTTTATTTATTTGCGATAATTGAGTTTATGGGTTCAAATTAATATTCAACATTGACTCCTTTCGCATTTTGCTTTTTGACCTCCTCCCTCTCCTACCATATTTGAGAATTAGATTTGTCTCAACTTGTTCAGGAAGTTGCACCAAAGCTGATGATAACTGAAATCTACCAACATCCTCAAGCTCCGCTGATTTTACACGGTCAATCATTGTAAACGCTTAAATGAAAAATAATAATAATAATAATAATAATATAAAAATATATTTAAAAAAAAAAGAATAAATGTCAGTAATTTCCACCTGTGGTGAAGTCTAAATCTCGGGTATTTATGGGGTCAATGTACGATGAAGACTAAACCTACTCGAGAGAAGACAACCCCACATTTTTTAAAACCTTTGAGGCCCACACATCGTCACGCCAACGCCGACTATGGTGAGTAACCCTATGCAAGTTGCTCATTTGTTTATTCAGCTGTACAAAATAATGTTCTTACATACTTTTACTCGCTGTAAATATTTGACTTTTATGATCTTTTGTGAGTATTGTTCGGTGGTAGTTGTGAATATATGTTTGTACGCTTGCGATAACATACACGGGTATCAAGGTCACTTTTTTGGTAGGGCTTCTTAGCTCGTAAAACCGCTCTTGTCCTTTTTTATTTTTATATTCTGAGGGTAAATAGTGATTCAGTGAACTTGTTCTCTTGATTTGATTTACGGGTAGGGTAGTAGAACTGAAATAAAATAATGTGGTTAAACCTTTCATTTTGTTTCAAGTTATGATGGGGAAATGATTAGCTTTTGCTGGGGACTGAAAATGTAATGATGAGATAATTTGTTCGAAAATTAAGGTTATCTATCCATTACCAGATCCGATGTTGTTGTATGTACGAAAAATACGGTAGCTTTTAATGAAGTGATCTACTCAAGTCAACTGTAATAGTGGGAGGGCTTGAAGGAATGAACCAAGTGTGGTGATATATAATATATAGAGTAATTGAAAAGGCTAAAGAAGATATATAACCAACAAGTGTCAAGCCTAAACTATCACTGAACAAACAGTTTTAATGCATAATCACTATGTAACAGAGATGCATGTAATAATTAAGATGATAGTAAGATTCTAAGCAATATTCAAAAACTGCTACGATTAAAATTTAATTTTATTGGGTGCTCACATTAACAAAATTTATCGTTCTTGACTACGTGTTCTAAAATATGAGTAATTTCATTAAGAAAGTAGTGGCTAATAGCTAATTGCTCGTTCAATTGTACAGTTTTTATTGTAATATCACTTACATGTTCTGATCATAACATTGCCTTTTGGAGTGCATCTGCTGTATAATCATCATACACAATGCAGCATGCCCTCTGCTTCTCCAACTTATAATAAATTGTCACCAAGAAATTTCGTTATAATCATGCGTTGTTTTTGCATCTTGGATTTTTCATTTAGCTGTCGAAAGGGATGAAAGATTGTTGCTCTGTTTGCTAAATATGAAGTTTTTGTTAGATAGTGGATCCTTGCATTTACCATCTTTCTTCTGTATCATAGCATCAGTGATCTCTTCCTTTATTATAACTTTAAGGAAGAAAGTTTTTGTTTTTTTCCTTTCTTTCTCTGCCGTAAGATCATATTTGAAAGCCAAATCTTTGCGTTTGCAGGGAAGGTGCTGCGACGTATGCGGCGACATCGGTTGCGTAGAGGCATTGATCACATGTCGTCAATGCAATATCAGCAATCAACACACGTGAGATATCAATCAAGTCTTGATTTCATATGAGGATGATGAGTTTTCTTTAGAATCTCTTTCATTTTTGGCCTTAAAGTTGTTGAAATGATGATTAAATTACTTTTACAGGTATTGTATGTCTAAGCTTCTTCTGATATACACCGAAGACTGGCTATGTGAAGACTGCGAATCAAGCACTACACCTATGATGCCACCGCTTGCATCATCATCTTCTTCAAAGGGAGTGTCACCTACTAAAGTCTCCGTAGAAGCAAACAATGGCAAGGGAACTATTCACAGTGATGATAAAATCGAAAGGAAATTGCCTAATGCGTCGAAGAAGGTTTCAAAAGGAAAGACCAAGTTTCTAAGTGTTCAAGAGGTGCTAAAGCTTTCGTCTGTATCAGAGAATAATATTATTACGCCTCGGAAGCATACTACTATTCGTTCGCTGCAACCTAAGGCCAATGGGGGGCGTCAGTGGGGGAGAAATCCAATAAAATCCTGCGCGGAGCCACCGCCCATGAGTGCCTTATCTCAAGAGGAGGGCCTTCATTTAGGGCCTTCTAATCGACTGAGGAATCCAAAACTTTGCAATTTTGATGGCCCTCCACGGGTGCAACAACACCAATCGAGCTCGGGTTTGACTTTCTTTTTACATGATTTGATATGATAACTTGGAGGATATAAAATTATAAGTATGTTGTTAAATTAGAAGAATTTTAGGATGTCCTTCTTTGTGTGCTTGATTGTAGTTGGTGTCGCGCATGCTCCAGTGGAGATGATGAATAATTTCGTTACGGAGGTTCGTATGGATGAAGATGACTCGTGGATTCCTGCTTCGGAGGCTCTGTGGAAGTAAGCCTTTGTTTAGTTCTTGAAACAAGACTCACTTTTCAAATTTAGATTGATAAGGAAAGAAATATTTGTCGATTTACACTATTCCATTGTATCGATCCCCTCTGGGTCGAAAACTGTTTTCTCAGTCACTTCCCTACTAATATATATGGCTTTTGACTGATAGACTCACAAAAATGAGGGACTTTCTTTCTTTTTTTTTTTTTTTTTTTTCTGGAAAAGCTGTTTATTAGTTTCTTGACTTTTTATGTTTTTTTTTTGGGAATTTTCTACTGGGGAAGTAGCTTCATCGTAGATGATGGGCGGTTCGAACCAGTCAAAGGGAACCTTCAAACTCAAGCTCATCCTCCTTGCAAAGTTAACAGAAAGGCATATGAATTCGCGAAAACAATGCCTCAAGTCCTTAAATTTGAAATGGCTCCTTGCGAAAAGATACGCTGCTCCGAGGAGTATTTTCTTGGTGACGTGGCGCTGTATTTCTTTCCACGTTATAGCCACAGGTTTGTTACCTCATTATTCTGTTCAAGTGAGTAGCTACTGTCTCTATATCATTTCTCTTTGTTTGCTCACAAGGGTATAATAATAACATCACTATTTGCTTCCTCCATTTCTTCTTATCGTAGCTGTGAGGATTATGTCTCCTTCCTCGAATCCCTTACCTCGAAAAACACGGGATTAAGGACTTCGATTGGCTGCGTGGAGCTTCTCATTCTACCCTCCATAGTTCTTCCAGAAGGCTATCAATGTAAGTTGCTGTCTAATACTTGCTATAATTTTCTTCTATGACCTTCAAGTTTTATATATACATATCCTACGAACCCCACAATTACAGATTGGAGAGACCAGCAATTCCTGTGGGGTGTTTTTCGTATCCCGAAAAACGATCCCACAGCTAATCATAGTTTACCGCGTGACCCATTGGTTCAACGTTCGGAGGCTAACGATCGCCTTCACCGGAGCTTTGAGTCTGAGGTGGATACTTACAGGATAGATATGGACATTGACATGATGGGCGGCGTTCCCGTGGGGACGAAAGATATCGTGATTCAACGTTCAGATGCTAACGATGGCCTTAATCGAAGTTTTGAGGCTGTGGATGATACTTATTGTGTAGATATGGAGATTGACATGATGGGGGGTGTCCCTGTGGGGACGAAAGATATCGTGATTCACAGTGGTGAGAAGATTTCTGGGCTCTGTCTTAATCCCGTGATCAAGTGCGAGTACGTTGATGTTCCTCCTGGTTTTGAGGACATGTATGCATAGGGAAAAAGTTTCAGTGGAATTCAGAGATGAGATAATGAAAATGAAATGTGAATACTTATGGATGACTTAGAGATCACTGGTGATTTGGCTAATTTGGTTTCTACAAAAGTTCATCGCTTAAATGGTTTCTTTGATTTTTTTGTTCGAAAATGTTAAAATAGAACATATTGGTCCTAAAAATATATAATTTAAAAGCAAAGTAGTTGGCTCAAAATGATAGGAAAGAAGAAAAAAACTGATGTTAGGAAAACCCAACTTAAGAAAAATAATACTAAAAAGCATTAGACACATCCGAATTCGCGAAGCCATCCATTGTGTAGGCGATAAAAGAGAATCCATACAACTGTCAAATCTATTAGAAATAATGATGATGTATCTTCTGATAGTGACATGAAGGCGTTTTTGTTTGGTTCATTCGTTTAACTCTTCAAATATGGTCTAAGTTAGAAAAACTATTTGAGTCTCGTGTTAATTTGTTTTGAGTTTATTGTTTGAATAATACGAGTTTGAGTTGTTTGTAGCAATTAACAATGAATGTTATTTTCTACTTTTAAGGTTACTTTCACGAATGAAACCATTTTAAATTGATTTGTTCGCCTATTTGGTTATATATTATGTTTGTTTTGCCTTATAAGTGGTTTGCTCGAAAATCTTACGCAATACAACGCTATTTAGACTATGCAATCAGAGCGAAAACACGACACACTGCATAATACGTATTTTAAAACATTGATTATAGAAGAGGTTTTCATAAATAATAGACCCGTATTATAAATGGACCAAAGTTGAGCCTTATGCAAAATATATGTCTCTCGCGTTCAAATTCCCAATTCATGTTCTAATTAGGGTTTTGTATGCTTGGGATATATATGGAAACGAGTTTAACTAAGAATCAAGAAAAGATAACTCTACGAAGAAAAAAAAAGATAACTCAAAATATGTGAAATACAGTAACCAAATTTTCTACAAGATCTGTTACCCCGGCATTTCTTCTGGCATCATCACAAACGTAATACAATATAAACTTGTTAAGTTAATACTCTATTATTTAATAAATTCTCTAAAATAATACTTTTTACCGGTCCCGACTCGGGGATAACGTACTAAAGTAATAAACTTGTTAAAATTATAAGATAATACATTTTTGATGATTTCTATAGGTCCCATATAAAATATAAATTAATAATTTCTAATATACTATGAGAGTGCGGGAGGTTCCGTACGGAAATAGCTAAGTTAAAAGCAAACCAGAAATGTTGTCTCTAATGTGGACCCAACACTTAGGATAAGAAAGTTTTAGCACAGTAGAAAGTTTCAAAACTTAGCAGTAAAAACGATGGAGACACAGTTTAAAATATGCAGCAAGTTAAATAACTTGCTACACGCCTTCAGGGCAAAATTCCACTACAAAGAATGGATTAGAAAAAGTCGAACTATCGAAAGATAGTAAAAACAACCTAGTAAAGAATCTAACGATTCTTCTAAACTTCACACAGATAACGTACGATCTATGCAAAGGTAAAACACTAGGTAAAGAACTGTTTGACGAATATATGTTGAGAGCACTCTCGTTTTCGTTTTCTTCTCGTTCGCCACTCGTTACGTGATCGGTATCAGAGTCTTCTATTTATACTCTTCACAGCTTCGACTCCAATCATCTCCATGTTCTCCATGATGTCCATGACTTCACGTCTGAGATATTGTCTCGACTTATTCAGCCACGGACTCCATCACTCCTATTTTTAGTAAGCACTTTGTAGCAGTTGAGTAGTGCTCCTATTTTTAGTATCCACTTCACTCCACTCTTGTTTGAACAAGTCCAACTCGTAGGTAATCTCTGCACACATTTAAATAAAACCACAATAATAGGGGAAACCATTTTTGGGTTGAAAGATAAATTAAGGTTGGACCAAGTCCGAGTCAAATAATGTTGACTCGTCCAAGCCAAACGATGTTGACTCAGATACTATGTCCACATTGTCAATGTCAACAACGTCAACATTAACATACTACATAATATTTTTAAGGTTATTTTCTTTGGTAGCTCTTTGTTTTAAGACTTTTACTGTTGGTGTCAAACTAATTTTCAGTCCAAGTATGCACCCGTGTGTTGAAAGCTTTTTCAATTGGTGCCCAACTAATTTTCAAGCCAGTACATACTTATCTGTTCACGGCTTTTCTAATTGGTGCCCAAATTATTTTTCAATTCCGGTTCATGTGTTTAAACTTTTCCAATTGGTGTCAAATAAATTAAGCAGTAACTATGTAGTGCTCATTATTTATATAGTGGTCGACAATGACATGATTTTTGTACTACAATCTATACTATATAGAAAGTGTGACCGTCACACTTAATTTATTTGGACACCAAAAGGAAAAGAGTTAAACACCAGGGTAACTATCGAAACTGAAAAATAGTTTGGACGCTAGTTGATAAAGCCTTAAACGCAAGGATACCTACTGAAACTGAAAAATGATTTGGACACCATTTAGAAAAAGCCTTAAACGCATTGTTATCTACTGAAACTTCCCATGTTTTTATTAAGGTTTCTTGAAAAAAAAAATCAATTGTCTTTTGTTTAAATGAATTGAAGTTTGAATCTCGTGTCTAATTAGGTGGGAAATTGAATGATTTGTTAAATTAAACTTTTCATTTGATATATGCACATGGTATGATAACTAAGTATAAGTTTGAAAGGTGTTTGAATGAACATTTCTTTATAAATTAATAAATATTAATTTATTGATTAATTAATAACTCTTTTAATTAATAAAATTTGGTGGTTCAAAGTGTATTAATTATAGAGTTTCTACTGTAAGGGGGTGTTTGTTTTGGGGTGATCATCCAAAACATCACGGTGATCCCGCCATCACATTCTAATCACCGCGTTTCTTTAGTGGGGGTGATGAGCCATCACCTAGGTGATCAAAACGGGATGATATTCCAGCTTTTGGATCACCCCCAGAAAGCAGGGTGATCCTCCATCATCGTGATGGAATGATATTTTCAATATTTTTTGGACAAAAGTACCCCTTATATTTTCATATTCATACCTCATATACTTTTATTCATATTTTTAACTACACAACTAATATATTTAAATATTAAAAAATATATTTATGTTTAAAAAAATAAAAGAATTATATTGAAAATTACATATAATAAAATGAATCATTAACTTGAAATTAATATTTAATTTATAAATATATATTTTAAGCTTTAAAAAATAAAAGAATTATATTGAAGAATTATAAAATACATATAAATAATGCTTAGAAAAAATTAATACTTAATATTAAAACATTAATCATTATCACGTAAAATATCATATCAAAATGAACATAGTAACTCACTTTAGCTACATAATATACATATGGTTAAATATGACATTTATACAACATCACCCACAAATTACCTCGATAAACAAACACAATATTCAAATATCATATTGATATGTAAAATGAAATATCACTCGAAAACAAACACAGTGATGATATATCACCTTGATCCACATCACCGTGGTACTCACATCACCGTGAGTATCACCGTAATGTTAGATCACCTCAAACAAACACCCCTAATATTAAACCATAACCAAATCCTTTATTTCCAAAAACTCCTTGTAGATTATCGATGATGAATTTATAAATTCATATTGGGTTACTGCATTAGCCTATTATCCCATGAATTGATTGGTCAAAATGCTCTATTTATTTAGTCGTTGCTTGTATCTTCTTGTACTACTGAAGGCACGAATTCCCTTTCTCATAGAGGTATGTGAAGCGCCACCATCTTATATTGGGGTCCTCCCTATGTAATGTGTCGCTTTTATCAAAGAAGGATAAATTTCCTTTCATTACACTTTGAAGTTTCAACTTCCTGATCAATATCCTTCCAGGTATTTCTTCCTGTTCAGTACCCATTCACGAAAAATTGTGTGTTTAATACTACCAAACATTAAAAAGACGAAAATAACCCTTATTTACAGATTCAGTTATACCAACTGGTCTCATTATTATACCAAGATATTCAATTATTATACCAACTGTTATCACTGCTATACCAAGTCAAGTTTAAGAGTATTTTATCACTATTATACCAAGTGTTTCCATTATTATACCAATATATTCAATTATTATACTAACTGTTATCACTACTATACCAAGTCAAATTTAAAAGTATTATATTATACTAAGTGTTTCCATTATTATACCATTATATTCAATTATTATACCAATTGTTATCACTGCTATACCAAGTCAAATTTAAGAGTATTATATCACCATTATACCAAGTGTTCTCATTATTATACCAATATATTTAATTATTATACCAAATGTTATCACTGTAATACCAAAATTAATGTTATTATAATATCCGAATTGTTTGATATACATTCGAATTTTATTGGTATAATAAGCGGTTTTGTTGGTATAATAATCATATTTTTTGGTATAATACGCAAAAAATATTTTTTTTGGGCATAACAGTTATAACGGTTAGTATAATAATTGAAATTATTGGTATAATAACGAGAACAATCGTTATAATAGTGATAACAGTTGGTATAAATGTGATAACAGTTGATATAATATTCTTAAATTTGACTTGATATAAAACTGAAGATAATTGAAATAATATTTATGTATGGAGAAGGGTTATTTTTGTCTTTTTAACGCTTTTTAGGTATCTAACACAATTTTTTTCAGATGGGTACCTAAGAGGAAGAAATAATTCGAGGGGTATTTAAGAGGAAGTTGAAACTTTAAAGGGTATTGAATAGGAATTTACCCATCAAAGAAAACCGATGTTTATTTGTGTAACTTGTAGTCAATAAAAACTAAAAGAATAACTAACTGAATTTTTTTGTTGGGTTGGGTAAGACATTTGTATGCAGCATTAGATTTTTTCATCTATTGTTTTAGATCAATGCCGTGTTTTTATCGCATGTGGTAGTTTTCTTTTTATATACTAGAAGTTGCGTTGGTAAGATGCTTTGAACTATTTCTACTGCAGGTTTTCAATTTTAAGGTTTTAGCTGTTTCTTTCTCTCTGATTGTGTATTTCCTTTATATTTTTTTAACTCTTATATGCATATATGCAACATTTAGATAAACGATTCACTGATCCTCCATTCCCAGTCAATCAAAATCCAATTTTGTTAGACATCACGATATGATTACCTCATTTTTATGCATGTTTCTTTTGTGGGTTTTTTTCTTTCCTTATATGTGGGAATTGATTTTGCTCTTCAGGTTGCTCAGCCGCATTATTCGAATTTGGCCAGAAATATGAGGCCTAGCAAAAAGTTCACCGTCCCAAAATCGATCGAGGTTATTCTTGGCAATCAAGATCTACTGGTCGAAATTTTTCTCCGGTTGCCCACAAAATCTCTGATAAGATTCAAGTTAGTTTGCAAGGAAATCTCTTATCACCGCCACGTCATTTTCACTTCTCCACACGGTCAACCGCAGCAATCGCCTGAAACCTCAGCCCTCCTTCATCCTCGGAAGAGACACAAACCACTTTCTCTTTAATCCCACCTCGAAAAAATTAATCCCGTTCAGTTTCGGATTCAAGCACGTCGAAATCCTCCAGTCTTGCAACGGCCTAATGCTGCTCAAGTGCGGGAAATCTTTGAGGTGCCGCAAAGAGGATTACATCTGCAACCCGTCGACGAGGCAACTGAGGGAATTGGTCCTGGAAAGCAACGCTTCTCCTCGTCTCTGCCTGGTTTTCGATCCTTCGAAGTCTCCGCATTACAAAGTTGTCTGCTTTAGGACAAAGGGATCTTTTGTCTCGGTTGAAATTTATGATTCGGAGACCCATCAGTGGAGGGAAGGAGACGGGTTTTCCAGCGTACCGTATTGCAAATTTCGCAATCCGGTGTACTGGAATGAAGGGATTTTTGACATTAAAGATTACACTGCCTCGTATCGTTTCATCCTCGGGGACAAAGTTAGCGAGGTCCCGAGTCCTCTCTCCTATGAAGAAATGAAAAGGACGTATGTTAGGGTTTCAGACGGTAAAATGTATTGCGTTTATCTCCATAAGGGGCTCGGTAAGGACCCTTTGGTTGTGTTAGAGACGGATGAAAATAATTTTAGTTGGTCGGAAAAGCACCGTGCTAACTTACGGGAACCTTCAGCCTCGTGTAATCGGGCTTGGGCGGGTGTGATTGGTGTGATCGGAGGAGAAAAGGAAGAAGATTCGGTCTTGTTGTTTCGGTTGCCTAATAAGATAATGGCTTACAAATTCTCTGATGATACAATGGATGAGATAGTAGACATGAGTGGCCTCAAATACATATGTACTGAGAGAAACTCACACCAGTTCATTGAGACGCTTGTGCCTGTGTGATATTGTGTGAGATCATGTGCTTTAATTTTCGGGGCTATCGTCTAATGCTATTAAGGTTCTAGCGGGCTCTATTTTTATCTATGTAGTTAGGTTATGGATATGTCTCCTCCACTTGGCAGTTGCAAGACACTATTATTTTCTTGGTCGGAACTATTATTATTCAAGTATATTTTAACTCTTTATTTGCCGCTAACTGTCTGTCTACTTATATTCGTGACTTATCAAAAGCAGAACTCAACGGCTTACATAACAGAATAACTAAAACCCTTATCTTAAGCAATTCAAGCTACAAATTTTCGAAAATAAGAGGCGGAGTGATTGGCATGATCCGATTTGCTTCGAAGGTTCACTAAAGGGAACACTGTGTTTGCATTTTAATTGTTTTATTTTGAATATTACGATGATTAAGTATCATGAATAGGGGTGAAAACGAACCGAGCTGCCCGCGAGCAGCTCGGTCAACGTTGGGTTTGAGTTCGAGTTTGACCGAGCTCGAGCTCGAGCCGACTTGATTAGTTATCGAGCCGAGCTCAGCTGAATTTATATGGGCTCGATAACTCATCGAGCCCAGATTTACTTTTTTATTTTATTTATTTATTTATATATATTAATATAATATTATTTCGAAAAAAATTATTATAATATTGATTCGAGCTTTTCGAGCCGAGCCCAAGCATTTCGAGTTTTAACGGATTCGAACTTATCGAGCTGAGTTCGAGCAGCTCGATAATTTTTTGAGCCTAGCTCGAGCCTCGATTTTTAGTATTTGATCGAGCTCGAGCCGAACTCACTTACACTTAAATCGAGCCGAGCTCGAGTTGGGACATGTTTGGGCTTGGCTCGGCTCGTTTCAGCCCTAATCACAAATGATATGCATTAATTTCATAAATTATTGTATTTTCTTTTAAATGATAATTCTATCCCATAATATCAATTGGACAAAATTTTACAATGGAACGATAAGCAAAATTGCTGAAGAATATGATGGAACTACAAAAAGATAGAAATCACCAATTGCAATCCCTTCGTCGAACACTTTTGACAGTATCTCCATTGCGTGAATCACCAATGCTAGCGCGATATCATTCCTCAGATCTATGATGAAGATCATGGCAAACTCTTATTTAAGAGATAAATACTCTCATACGAGAGGAGAATCTCTCATACGAGAGAATAAATTTCACAAAATAAAATATAAAAAACGAAATAGAGAAATTGAAAAGGACATTGAAAAAGATGATGAGTGTTTCAACTCGATCCACATATGACCATGATGGTTGTAGATATGTGACCGCCGACGGAGAAGAAAAATAAATTAGGGTCTTTTTTTAGAGAGGTTATGGTGAGAGAATTATCACACCAGGGAGTTGTTGTGCATTAACATCATCTTTTTTACGGCCTCTACTTCAGTCATTCGCTTACATGAAATGATCTCTTCATCAAAACTTTTCTCACCTTCTTTTAATAAGAAGCATGTTCTTTCTGTCGTCGATGCAATGATTTTCTTCTCAAATTGACAAAAGATCTAACGAGTGCAAAATATGTGAAAAATTAGGCACAATTATCGTAAGTGTAAGAGAAGCCGTATCTACATAGCATATTTGGTTATTAGTCGTATGCTACATATTTGTTGATTCATTTGTGGATATTTTAATTACAAATATATTTTTTATATTGGTGCAGTGTTGGATGTATTATGACAATAGATTATCTTTTGGCTAAAATATTGTTTGCTATGCCTGAAATCTTTGATACTGTAATAATATTAAACAAGGTACAATAACAATATCTACAAGATACATCAAACACCAGCTAATTGGACAGTATTATTAAGAACATCTTACTATTGAACCTTGAGTTTAGACTACAAATCTAGGATTTTGAAGTTTAATCCATTAAATATGATACGAAATAAAATTTATAACATATTTACGATACTAAAGTGTTTTTGCATTGAAACTAATGTAAAAATCGACCAAAACCCTAATAAGGTGTATCGAAATATAGATTGTGTACTGTACCATTTGATAGCCAATGACTGTTTTATTGTGGAGTTATACGGTACCACATTTCAATAGTTTTTTGTTCCAAGATAATATTGACACCATACCAAGTTTACTGGTCCACATAATATATAAAATTACGAGTCCAGAGCGTCGACTTATAAATGTGAAGCTTTAAAAGCACTAAGTATAATATTAAACATAAGACAACTACAATAAGTTAAAACATTTTCAATTTAAAAAAAACTATACTACGTTTGTAGGAAGTTTGTCCAACATTGTTCATCATCTTTTAGTGATACTATGTGGTTTGTATGGGTTCGTAATATGTATAAGGGTTACTCCCAAATATGATACGGTGCAAAACATATAACTGATATAAATGTGGAAATATGGTTTTCCGAAGAAAATAAAAGAATTTGAATTGCCACGAAAAAAAAAACTTATCCTAATAAGTTGTAATAAATATATCGTTTATACTGTATGTGATAGTTCCAGTTATATCCAACACGATTAAGTTCGGTGAAGAATTCGATAGAAAATGTAAAACTTACGAAGAACACGTTTGAATTTGGCGCGGAAGCTCGAGAGTGTTCTTTACGTTGTAAAGCTCGGTTTTCTATTAAAAATGAAACCCTAATACATCATTAGGGTTCCTTATATACCAAACAAGTTTGGTATATTTGCTAAGTAGTCCTAATATATGGCTTAATTACAATTAAGCTCAAACTACTACTTATACTACAAGACTAAGATAACATATACATTTGAACACAATTAAAATGTCCTAACAATCTCCCCCTTTGTGTTCAATCTTCGTTTGGGCATAGGGTATCTTGTCTTGTTTTGAAAAGATTCCTCGAGTCCTAACAATCTCCTCTTTATGAGATTATTTGTGTAATCTCTTCCTTTATCTTGTCGTGTGATTTCTATCTTGTTTGGAGATCTTCAAGCTCATGTTATCTTGTAATACTCTTCTCGGCACCTGATCTTTCTTCTAATTTTCTTTTGAAGTTCGTCTCCAAATGTCGGAAGGTGTGTGAAGTTGCTTGCCGGATTTTTGGAGAATTTCCTCTTTTGTGTTTCATCTCTCCTTTTGATAGAGACAAAACTCCCCCTATTTTAGTTCAACCTTGTGTTGGATCGGGGAATTCAATTTGAAATTTGGAGAGACGTACACTAGCGGCAACTTCGGTTATTGAAGCTCGTGGTGTTTGCTTGATTCGACGACACATAAGAGTTTAGTATTTCCGATCAATCTTGCACTTTCGTTGTTGTATTGCTCCATTTCTTTAGTACTACTCCCCCTCATGATGATCGAGTAGGGTGATCGTCATGGCAATGTATCAAAATGGGGCATTGTCGTTGGCAAGAAGATTTGTATCGTCGTGACAAGGAGATGGAGTTTGTAGACTTCGTAGGAAATCAAATTCGGTAATAACCCGACGGAGCCACAAAGGCGTTCCGTCGATATAAGACCGGGGCCACATAGGCTTCCCGTTGACATCGATCTAGGAGCATTGCTCGTAGAAGATGGCCTAATACCATTGTTGTTTGATGTTGCAATGGCAGGACTTCCTTTCGATCATCGAAGCATGTATGAGAATGACATGTCTACGAAAGTTCTAACTTGATCACAAAGACCAAGTATATAAAAAGTGTATGTGTCCTAGAAAATTATAAAAATTTAGGAAGTGAGGACACACTAGACACGATGTGATCAATGAAAGTCTGGTACGGGGCGGATTACCACTTAGTTCAATATCTTCCACTTCCGAGTGAAGCGGTGATAGTAGACGTGTCTCCCCGTGAGAAAATGAAATATCGGTCTTTAAGAGACGATGAGTGGGTAAGGCTTGGTTGTGCATGCGCCGTTGGACCTAATGCGGCGTCTTCTACCCGGGAGCTAATAAAATTAGCACATGTACCTATGGGGGTTAGTCCGAAATATTTGTGAGATAAGAGATTTATGTACCTTCAAAAATTTCCAAGTCATCATCGAAGTGATTTTGCTTGTTGTTCGGATGATGTAGGATAGGTGGTAGGTTGTATCGTCACAAATGCTCGAACGCATTCCAGGGTTAGGATCAAGTCGGTTTAGACTGAACCATAGGAACGAAAATCCATGCTTCCGGGATACGTGATAAGTGCTGCTTTATTTAAATCAGCAAGCCAGAGCCGGTCGTTGAAAATGAGCATTTGGATCGTCATGAAGATTGTCACCTTTGCCCTTTTGGAAATATTTGTCTGTTGAAAGCTCGAGATTCTTCCTTGAAGTCCGTAGAAAGTTGTCGGAGGAAATATCCATGAAGCTTAATGAAGATGAAAGGAGATTTTATTTTTCCCTTTTTTTTATTTTCTTCTTCTTTTTTTTTATTTTCTTCTTCTTTTTTTTTTTATTTTCTTCCTTTCTTTTTTCTTATTTTCTTCTTCCTTTTTTTTCACGTTGTATATATGTATATTTATAAGAAATATATAATAGTATATTATATTGTGTGTATATATATGTATATGTGGTGTGCGGGTGAGAGTTTCTCGGGTCGGAGTCGAGAAGTAGAGATATCGAGAAAAAATTTCGGATGAGGTGTATCGAAAAAAAATTTCGAGTGAAGTGTATCGAAAAATATTTTTGAATGAGGTGTATCGAAAAAAAATTCAGATGAGGTTTGCGATAAAATTTCTCGATATAGTGGAGAAAATTTCTCGATAAAAAATTTTACGAAACGTTCCATGAGAAAAATTTCACGAGTAAGTTGTACGAAAAAAATTGTCGATAAAATATTCACATTACGTCTCGAGAAAGTTTGTCGATAAAAATATGTCGAGAAAGTCTTACGAGAAAATATCTCGAGCAAGTGTAGAAAATTTATCGGTAAACTTTGTCGGTAGAATTTTCAAAATTCAATATTGAAAACTATATTTATATTTTTATTTCTCCCTCTCAAATAATGCTTCCAAAAATAAAGTTTCTTCCCCTAGAAAGTTGCGTAGTAAGATTAAAAGAAAATATTACGAATCTCTTTCCCTTAATGCATTCGTTTAAAGTTTTAACTCCCCCTCAAAAATTACAATTTTTGCTCCCTCTTGAAAGAAATAAGAGTCGCTACTCTTTAAAATAAAAGAGTAGCTCCCCCTCAAATTAAGCTCATTTAAAAATGTTATATTAAAAAAATTGTATTTATAATTTCCGTGTGTAATATGCATTTAGAATTTAAAATCTCTAAAAGTTTTGAAAATGCATATTTAAAATGTACCATTTTGAAAATAATAGGTATTTTTCAATGTAGCTCGTATGCGTATGCAAATTTAAAATATCGAAAGTTCGTTCAACATACACATAATTAGAATGTACCTCGTTGAAGTGTAGTTGTAGTAGCTCACGCCTCTTCCCTTTATCATGTATGTGGAGCTACTACGTCAAATACCATACATGAGGGATTTCCTAACTTAATAGTAGACATAGGAACCCATGTAGGAGTGATTTGACGTGGAAAAGAAATTTCAGCTCGGGTGAAAGTGTGTTTCGGAGGAGATTTAAATATTTTCTCCGAAGCCAGTCGTATAAGATGTTTCTTAGAATACGAGCATATAGAATTATAAGCATCACTAGCATATAAGTCGTGTATCCTACATTGAGAATCAACACAATTCACACTAGAATGATGAGAATAATTAGGAAAATTATTTCAAAGTCTAGGCTTCTTAAATGGAGAATTATTAAAATCATTGGAAGCACACGATGAAGTTTGTTTGCTAGAACTTGGAGCCTTTTTGTTAAAAAATTTCTTTATAGGAATAGGAGAAGAAAATTTTTGTTCTTTAAATTTCCGTTCCGTAATGTTTGAAAATAATGTATACTTTCCTTTCTCCTTCCTAAGTTGTATTTGTTCCATAGCAATTTGAAATACTTGGCTTTTACTTTGAATTTCAATTTCGGTCAAAATTGACGTAGAAGTATTAGTAAAAGTCTTTTCGATTTTAGGAACAAAAACGTCTATTTGCGTTGCTTTATCTTGTTTAAGAGAAGATTTTTCTTTAGACGTTTAAAACAGGTAAAGGAGATGAATTTTTAGATTTGATATCTCCAATAAAAGCGCATTCTTTTCTGTTTCTAAGGAGGAATTTAAATCGGCTATTTTCTTAACAATAGCAGGAATATAACATAAAGTAAAATTTTTAGAATGATCAAAACTTTCTTCCTCAACTTTAGGAACATTAAGGATATAATAAATTATAGTCACTAGACAAGTTTTCCCGTGTCTTGTAACTATTGTTCAATTCAGTGTATTCAAATGGAATTTCAGTCCTAGTTGTGGCTTTTCGTTTGGATTCTTCTAAGGCATTTATTTCGGAAGAGTTAGTAAAAGTCATTAAATAAGTGAATCATAAACCCATGTACTTGATATCATATAATTGTTTTACGTTAATCTTTTTCAAGTTACAAGGATTAGTAAAGCCTAAACCTTCAACAGGATTATAAAATTCCATGTCATGTTAATGAGGGGAATTTTTTAGATTTGATATCTCATCTAAAGGTTTTTTCTTTTCCGCTCGAAAACCTATTCTTTCTAATTCCAGAGTTGCGTTTAATTCGGTTATTTTATGAATAACCTCCGGAATTTCCCAACAAGAAGTAGGTTTATCAGAATGTAAATAATTTTCCCAATTAGATGCTAAAGCTTTAGAGGAACTTTGATCTTTTTGACCCTTTTCCGCAAGATTGTCCTCTAAATTTTTAATTTTAGAGTACAATTTTCCGCGTTCCTCAACTAATTCATCATAAAGGAGTGACTTATTACGACACGCTGCTTCACTATTTTTAAGACGCGTGGTAAGTTCCTTATTTTTTGTTTCTAACTCTATAACTGTTTTTTCTAATATTTCAAATAAACTAGAGTCAGAACGACTACCCTTGTGAAGAGAATATTAGAATTGTGCTTTGTTATTTCATTATCCTTGTAATTAGGGGCGTAATTAGTAGTTTTAATAGTGTAGGACCTAATAAAAATTATACCTTGAATATAGGTATAAATATGATGTACACTATCAAAATTAAAATGAGTTTTTTAATTTAGAAAATAACAAGCATCAAATTCATATTTTAAACGAGAGAGAATACGATCGCGAAACTCGGAAAGCTAACAACCTCTCTCAAGATTTTCAACGTGGTTATTCGACCAAATGTAATCCGTAAGATTTCTTACTCGAATACCGAGAATTTGTGCTTAGATTACTTGTTGATTGATGAATCAGGACCTAATAATTGGTATCAGAGCTAATCGTGATTGATTTTGGATAGAATTTGCAATCTTCAGATCAAAATAATTTTCCAGATTTTTCGATCGAAAAACTCACGTGAGTTATATTTTGATCAATATGCTTAATTGTGCGAATTTTGTTGTTGATTTTGCTTATTAAGTGATAGATTATATGTTAGGATTGATTTACGTAGTGATTTCAATCGCTTAGAACGTCATATTAATTCAGATTTTCGATTTAGATCGATTTTTGCGTTCGCGATCAAGTTTTGAGTCCGATCTGATCTTAAATCTCGATATATTTTGCTATTAAACATGGTTGATTCTGTGTTTGTTCATATCTAGAACTATTAAACGAGTGATTATCCAGAATTTCAGCACCTAAATTGAACATCTCGGTTGAATCTGGAATTTTCACTGTTACATTTAACTTAGATGTTCTTCGATCAGTTCTTCTTTCGAAAAACTTGGATCGAAAAATATTTTTCAACCAGTTTGCAGCCGAGAAATTTTTCGACGACAAACACTATTTTCGAGTGTTTTACTCAAATTTAAGACTCGAAAACATTATTTCAATAATTAGTTTTTCGACTCATATATAAATATCTTTTTCGAGCGAACAAATTTTTCGATCCAAAATCAGCTAAAACATATTTTCGATCGAAAAATATTCCATCGAAAAATTTTACAGCCAACAATTTGAACACTAGTAATTTTTCGATCACAAGTTATTCGATAAGAATTTTTGTGATCAACAAAGCTTTTCGACAATATATTTTTCGATAGGATCATCTTTTCAACAGTTTTTTTCGAAAAATATTTTTCGATAAACATATAACTAAATCCTTAAACGTTCGAAAAACTTTTTCGATTAAAAAGTTTAACATTTTTAAATGGAAAAACTTTACTGCTCGAAAAATATTTCGACCACTGCATTTAAAAGAAATAAAAAATTGTGAACTTCCAAACTTACGAAAAATATTTGTTTCTGAACAATCTATTTTGATACTCAATATTTTCGATCAATAATTCAAATTTGTTTAACAAATCTTAAAGTATCAAGCTGCCAAGTTCTTCAGAAGGTGAAGGAGAATCTGACTCGGACTCCGAACCTGATATGAAGGAGTTCAAGAAACAGTTAGCTCTCATATCTAAATTGATGAGTAAAAAGTTTTACAAAAAGAAATCCTCGTCTTCGGCCAATAGACTTCGGACATCTAGCTACAAGCAAAGGGAAAGACCGGCCGTCCTCAGAATCAAAAAGTGTCAAAGAACCACAAAAATGTTATAATTGTGGAAAGATCGGACACTTCTCCAGGGAATGCAAACTACCAAAGAAAAAGGACGCCAACTACTACTCCAAAAAATTCCAACTCACTAAACAGAAAGGCTAGAGTAGCACTGATGGCAGAACAAGAGCATTGGCTGGAAGACACCACAGATTCTGAAGACGAAAATCTTGCACTTATGGCATACCTCGACGACGCTTCAAATGATGATCCATCAAGGAGGCCTGACGACGATGACGACAAAGCATCCTCTTCGTCACAAGATGTACAAATGTCTAATTCCACATTATCAAACATGTTAGAATCGTTACAGGTTAAGTACACTAACATGAAAATTGAGCGGAAACGAACAAAGGAATTAGAAGAGAAACTAGCTCTAGCGAAAGCAATTTCCAAAAGTAATGAGATAAGCAAATTGATCTCGAAATTCTCTTATCTAACGCTAAGGAAAAATCTCTAGTCTTGAAATAACCATAGCTACCTCTGAGAAAAAAATTACTGAACTTAATACGATTCTTATTGATTGTCAAAGAGACTTAGAGATTTCTAAAAATAATTTCAAAGAAATATCTGACGAACGTAAGAAACTTTATTCAAGGATTAAAACGTTAGATGATCTTCTAATAAAAAAGGGTCAAACGGATTAAACTATATTTCTAAATCAACCTCTTGATACATAATTTTATAATCCTAAAGAGGGCTTAGGTTTTAATAATTCCTGTAACTTGAAAAAGGTCAATGTTAGACAATTATACGATATCAAGTATATGGGATTAGGTTTAACTTCTCTAATGGCATTCACTAATTCTTCCGAAATAAATTCCTTTTGACTACATCAACTTGAATAATAGTTACAAGACAAGAGATCTCAACTTGTCTAGTGATTATGATTCATTATATCCCCGAGCAGATTTCTCTAACGACAAGGAAGCTAATATTGATCATTTTCAAAATTCTAATTTCTGCTATATTTCGGCTATTATTAGAAAAATAGCTGATTTAAACGCTTCCTTTGAAACAGAAAGAAAGAATTTCAAAGCTGAAAAGAGCGAATTTTTACTGGAGATTTCCAATCTCAAAACTACCTTTACTTTAAGAACTTGTTCTGCTCTTATTTTGAAAGAAAAATCTTTAATGAAGGACAAGATTAAACCAAAAAAAAATTACTCTCCCATTATTTTTCAAAATATGTCAAAAGAAGATAAATCTTCTTTAAAAGTTGTAAAGAGAGAAAATGAATCCTTAAATGCTTCAAAACGGAAAAGATTTTTACTAACTCTTTTTCTACTCCATCCACAAGTAGAGTAGTAAAGAGGTGAAGCATGCTAAGGAAAGAGTGCCTAGAATAAAATTTCAGAAGAAAAATGATTTGTTATCTAATTTTTCTATGTCAAAAACTAAGGACACTCGTACGAAGACAGCCATTTCTAGTATTGTTACTTCAACTTATGCGTTAAAGCCTATTGTTTTTTAAAGTACAAACTTTGACATTGGCTCTACTTCTAAAAACAATGACCATCATTCTAAGACAAATGCAAGTCTTAAGTCTCATAGGAAACAAGATTCGGCTATTAAGAAAGCTTATAGCTCCATACATTCTTGTCCTCACCTAAGGTACCCAGTCCACGTACATTCAGCTAAACACCTTAGGGGACTAGCTAGAGAAAATATTTTCTCAAGCAATAAGACAAATCAGACATTTGCTCGTGCTGAAATTAACCTCCCATGTAAGGTTCAACCCATTGAGTTCCTAAAACACCACATAGGCCAACACAAGCCAATAAGGCCAAGTTGCCTAAAGAAATACCACTTAAATCAACTACTTCTAAGTTGGTTTGGGTACCTAAGCATTCCAATAATTTAGGAACCAAAAATGACCAAACATTACTTATCAAATCTGCTAATCCGAGAAAACTCATTCAAAAGTGGGTACCTAATCTCTCTAACCTCTTTCCATGCAGATCTATCATTTGTGGTATTTAGATTCTGGTTGCTCCACACAGATGACGGGAAAGCAGGAACTGTTGAGCAACTACCAAGACCGTTACAATGGCAAAGTCCGATTTGGCAATAATGACTCGGCTCCAATACTCGGATTTGGAGACATTCTACTGCCAAATCTGACGATTAAAGATGTCTCTTACGTCCAAGGTCTCCAGCACAATCTATTCAGCATAGGACAATTTTGCGACAAAGGATTTCAAGTGGTATTTTTAGCTTATCAGTGCAGAATTTTAAATAGTCAGAATCAAGAACTTCTAACAGGATCACGAAGATCAAATCTCTACACTATCAATCTGACAACAGTTCGACCTTCGACAGTTGTTTGCCTCATCTCACAGACTACAATCAAGAGGAACAGCTGATGGCATCAACGCTCGTCTCATCTAAATCACAAAGCTCTTCATAAACTCTTTGTTAAAAAGTTGGTCAACGGTCTACCAACAATCTCTCCTCATCAAGAGCATCATTGTTCGGCTTGTCAAATGGGAAAAATGAAGCGCGCATCACACAAACTCAAGCAAGTTGCTTCTACATCTCGACCCTTGGAATTACTTCACATGGACCTTTGCGGTCCAATGCGTACACAAAGCATCAACGGTCGTAAATATGTGTTAGTAATTATCGACGATTATTCTCGCTACACATGGACAAGATATCTCCAAACTAAAGATGAGACTGGAGACTTGATAATAAGCTTTGTGAATACAACTTAGAATCTCCTGCAAAAGAAAATCCAAGTAATCAGAACGGACAACGGGACTGAATTCAAGAATCAGTGTCTCAACAACTTTTATCAATCACTTTGAATTATTTAACAGTTCTCAGCCGCAAAAATGCCTCAACAAAATGGTGTCGTAGAAAGAAAGAACCGGACTTTAGTTGAAGCTGGAAGAACAATGCTCATATATTCCGGTCTCCCTCACTTTCTATGGGCCGAAGCAGTGAGTACGGCATGTTTTACTCAAAATATGACAATTATTTACAAACGTTTCGAATTGACGCCATATGAGATAATTAATCAAAGAATCTCGAATATCTCATTCTTCAAAGTATTTGGTTGCAAGTGTTTTGTGGCCAACGATCGGGAGCATCAAAGCAAGTTCGATCCCAAAGCTTTTGAAGCCATTTTTGTCGGATATTCCTCTACTTCAAAATCATATCGCGTCTACCTCAAGTCTTCTCGTACAATTCTTGAAAGCTACAACGTCACCTTTCAAGAAATGATGGATTTGGCTTCTAAACAAAACAGTTCAGAACCCGAGCTTATAGGCGTGTTGGCACAAGGTCAACAACTTTCGTAAACTCCTACCTCAACGTCAAGAGAAGCAATTCCCGCCGACTTGGAAGATTTAGATTCATTGTTTGAACATTTTAATCGGAACGAGTCTCAAATGCCTGCTTCGTCCCATTCTATACCAAGCAGTGCTCCTTCTCCCTCAATCGAAGAAATTCAAATTGAGACTCCTAATCCTCAAACTCCGACAAATGTTGGAGAGTCTACTAATTCTGAATCTTCATCTAGTGCTGCAGCTCCTACAAATGCAGATGAGGAAATTCCTACCGATTCAACCTCTGAATTGAATCCCGACTATGAATGATCAACCCTTAATTCAAGATGTCTCGATCTACAATACAATGAAAAATCTACTTCGTTTATCCCTCACGAACGCAAATGGACTCGAGCACATCCTGCTGACCAGATTATCGGTGATCCTTCAAGTGGTGTACGTACTAGGACGTCTACACAAAGCGGTTTATTCACATGCTTCCTAAGCCAAAACGAACCAAATAAGGTAGTCGAAGCTCTTAAAGACCCGGATTGGGTAATTGCAATGCAAGATGAACTCAACCAGTTCTAGCGTCTACAAGTTTGGACATTGGTTCCTCGACCACAAAGCAAAACTATAATTGGAACTAAATGGGTTTTCAAGAACAAGAAAAATGAGAACTGTGAAGTAATCAGGAATAAAGCACGGCTCGTTGCTAAGGGATACAATCAATGAGAAGGAATTGATTACGACGAGACGTATGCTCCGGTCGCCTGTATTTAAGCTATTCGCTTATTTCTAGCATACGCGACTCACAAAGACTTCAAAATCTATCAAATGGACGTCAAAACTTCCTTTCTCAACGGCGTATTAAAAGAAGAAGTCTACGTCACTCAACCCGAAGGTTTCATGCACGAAAACCATCCTGATCATGTCTATCGATTGGACAAAGCTCTCTATGGACTAAAACAAGCTCCTCGTGCTTGGTATGATGTTCTGAGCGAATTTTTGGTCAAATCCAACTTGATCAGAGGAACTATCGATACGACCCTCTTCGTCAAAAGGCAAGGCACAAACTTGATGATCATTCAAGTTTACGTTGATGACATCATTTTCGGATCGAAGAATGAACGTCTCTGTCAGAAATTTGGTAATCTCATGAAGACAAAATTCGAGATGAGCTTAATGGGATAACTCCAATTCTTTCTTGGATTACAAGTCAAGCAACTCGCTGATGGCATCTTCATCAGTCAGACCAAATATATCCGAGATATTCTGAAGAGATTTAATCAAGGCAAGAGCACACCGATGAATACTCATATGTCTACTAATTGCAAACTGGATGTTGATCCGTCTGGAAAGGTTGTCAACATCACCACCTATCGGGCATTATCGGATCTCTTCTCTACTTGACATCCAGCCTACCCGACATTATGTTTGCAACTTGTCTATGCGCCCGCTTTCAAGCCGACCCAAAGGAGTCCCACATGAATGCCGTCAAGAGAATTCTACGATATCTCAAAGGAACTCTAAAGGCTATGGTATCCTAAAAATACTGACTTTCGACTTATTGGCTATACTGATGCTGACTATGCAGGTGTCGAATGGACAGAAAAAGCACGTCTGGCGGAGCACCATTTTTAGGCGAAAAGTTGGTCTGCTGGTCCTCAAAGAAACAAAATTGTGTGTCAACATCGACGGCCGAGGCGGAAAACGTCGCGGCTGCCAGCTGTTGCTCGCAAATGGATGCGGACACAACTACGCGATTACGGGTTTGATTTTAATAACATTCTCATTTACAGTGATTCTCAAAGTGCTATTGACATTACTTGCAATCATGTTCATCATTCATGCACGAAACACATAGATATTAGATATCATTTTATAAAAGATCATGTAGAAAAAGGCACGATAGATATGTATTTTGTTTAAACGGAGCTTCAACTTGCCGACTTATTCACTAAGGCATTGGGTGAAAAATGATTCCAATTCCTTATTGTAAAGTTAGGCATGTTGAATTTCAATCTTACTTGAAATGTGCTTTACCTGCTCTACTATGCTTCAATTTGATATTTTATGTGCTTCTTGATATTTCTTGATTATTTTGCGTGACTCTATCTTTTAATATTTTTTTATATAAAAGAAAATTAAAATATATATATATATATATGTATATATATAATACTATATATATAAATAGTATAAATAAAGTAAAAAAATGGGGGATGACGATAATTTTGACTATTTTTGAAATTACTCACAAAAATATTTCTTCGATATATATGATTAAGTTCTTTGCCTAAAAATTCCTATGACATTCTTTTATTCAAAAGAACTTTGTTTGTTTCACTAGACACAAAGCCACATCATACATGTTAGAATTTGAACCTCAATATTTTTTTTAGTGTATCACACATCAAATGACTATCTTTTGGTGTGTACTTCGTAGCTTCAATCTTGCTTTTGTGATTAGTTTGTCATGAAAATGATAAGGGCATATTAGGAAATTCCTCACTTGGCCTAAATTATAAAGCCTTTACTTTTTCCTCTCGAAATCCCCTTTTGAGCCTTCTCCGACATTCTTTTTCTTTATAAACACCCAATTAAGCCTTCAACCTTATTCACAAGATTCGGGGTTACTCAATCAAGAAAAAGAGGGGGAGAGCAAAAGGGATGCACATTATGCATTTATCAATCATTATAGAAGAGAAACATTGATCTCAGTGCGAACTTCTTCTAGATAATCTCGTATACTCCTAGAAGAGAAGCACCTTGAAGTAAACTTCTCCAATGATAATCTAGATCTTATGTAGAGAAAACGAGAAGAGAAGCACAGTCTTGGGTTCGAACTCCATAACTGTGAAACTTTCTCAAGGAACACAGTCTCGACCCAAAATCAAAGAAGATCTCATCTCTCAAAGCCTTGAAAAGAAATTACTGAAGAAAGGAAAAGCAAAAGGATCAGAACATAATTTCACAAAAAGGGCCCCTGGAAGAGAAGAATTTTTAAGCTTACTAACCCAAATTTCCTACCCCTTTAGTCAGAGCCTAAAAATAATCCTTTAAAAGTCCCTTTGATTCAAAATCATGAACTCTCACTTGGTAAGTTGATTAAAAATACTACGATAACAAATTAATTGATATAATTTTGTTGTGATCATAAGAGTGATATATCTACTAAAATTCTCCTTGATAAAAATAAATTGAGTGATATGAGCGAAACTTGCGAGAGTTGTCGAAGTCATACTATGCTCTTAGAATACTAGTTTAGTTACGTGATTTATGGCAAATAATGTTTTATATGTCTTGAAATTTTTTGTGTGATAATGTTCAAAATAAATAAATCTGACCCCAAAAAAAAAAATATTTTTTTATTTTTTTATTTTTTTTCCTTTCTTCGCACATTTTAAATGCATTAATACATGCATTGGTTCAGAATTGATAAAATGGGAATAACTATTTTGAAAAACGCAATATTTTTAATAAAACTATGCTGATTTGCTTAAAACGCGTTACTTCTACTTAAATCGGAAATTTTCATATGCCAATTTGTACTAAAAATATGCTTAGGTACTGAAAAGTTTACTCATGCAATTTTTGAGGGGGAGTTTTATATGAGAATCTGTTATTATCCTCTACACTCGTAAAACATGAATTCTACATTTTTAAGCCTCGCAAAAAATTTAGAGCTCATCCGGGGAGTCAAATGTTGAATTTCATCAACATTAGGAGATAACTTCATTTCTTTCAGAAATACAGGGAGTATTATGCAATTTATTTTTGGGTTAAATCATAAAAACATTTTTCAGACCTTAATTTATCTAAAGCCCAAAATATTTTTTATACGGCCCAATGTAATTTTTAATTTACCCGATCGTAAACTATTAATATCCCTTTATCGATCGAAAAACTCTCTCACACGCTACACATTTCCAATCGAAAAACATTTCGACTTATACGAACTCTTCGACCGACTTCGGCGATTAAAACCAAATCCCGCAATATTCGAACTTTTTAGATTAAACTTGCTGATTTCGAAGGTAGAAACTTGTTCTGAATAATTTTCTGTTCAAAAACATCCGATTCGCAAGCAGTTTCACGAAAAACGTTTGAAGAAAGTTCATGTTTATATTTTTTCGACGAAAACTGATTTTTCGACCCTCAAATCAAAGTGTATAAACTCGACTTGCTAGTTTAAAATCATGATATTTGGCTTCGCGAATGTTTTCTGAACGTTCTGAACCCAGAATAACTCATGATTTACCCAGAAAACAAAATTTCTGCGTTAAACGTTAAAAGTTTGATTTGAAAGTTTTTCGATCGCAAATGTCCGTATCGCAAACAGTGTCATCGAAGAACTTTATTCGACCGCAAAACTCAGTGTTGTAAACCTTTGTGATTTCGATATATTTTTATTCGATCGCAAAACTACGCGGCGAATAACTTAAGTTTTTCGACCATTCTTATTCGATCGCAAAACTACGCGGCGAATAACTTAAGTTTTTCGACCATTCTTATTCGATCGCAAAACTACGCATCGAAAAACTTACGTTTTTCGATAACATTTTATTCGACACTATTTTATTCGATCGCAAAATTTAACGATCGAATAAATTGTCACTCGAATAAAATCACGCTGAACAAGAACTAGAAAATTTTTCACAACTTAAAAAAAAAATATTTTATCGCAAAAATTGATGTTCGAATAACACCTCGATCGAATAACAATACGCTTATAAGACTTAGTCAAACTTCCAAGTTTTCAAATTTTCACTAAGTCCTTCGTATTTAAACCTTGACAATTCCAATTTTTATTAAGTTCATTCTTATTCCCACAATTTAGCATATGAAAATTTATCAACTAATGACCCTTATGTTATTTTTGCAGATATGTCAACTCCCAACTACCCTCACATCTACCCCTCTGGAAGCTATATTACAGTCCAAGATAACAACTTTCAACTGGACCTTACGACGTTTCGATGTCCGGATGAAGTCCTCATATCCATCCTCAAAGGACACTCTCTATGGCCAGCCTTGACCATGACATCCACCATACCAATGGTCTATCTCTAGCAACTCTGGGGAAGTATGAAGAGCTTCGTCAACGGCGATAGCGTGGAATATATGACGATGATCAACACAAGACATATCGCCCTGACGAAAAATCTGATGGCCATGGTGCTCGATCTCCTGCACTACGACGAATATGATCAACTTCCAACGGATGCGGAGATCTTAGAAGACATGCTCCAGATGGGATACAAACCTCCGCTAACCAAACTGGCGAACTTTCAAAATAGCAGGATTCCCCATCCGTGGAAGACATTGTTCGGCATCATCAACAAATGTCTCTCCCCAAAACACTCCGGCTTCGACAAGGCGAACGGGAACATCCTTCGCATTTTTCACGGAGTGATCTTTTCCAAAAGATATGACGTGGCCCAGCTGATTTGGAACGATCTAGCGGATCAGATGCGTCAAAGGGAGACAAAGTCGAAGGCCAAATTTCTTCCCTATGTACGATGGTTCCCAGTACTGATCTCGCACTTCATGGACATCAATCCTGAGATCCCGAGACTACCACCAATTGCGGAATACACTCCGCCACGCCTTCGATTTTTCACAACCCGAAGGCCGCCGATCTAGCATTCAAACCAATGCTGATCCCATTGGAACTGCTCCGACTAGCTGATTGGACTGAAGATGCATACCAGGACTACTGCCAGAACAACTCCATCACGGAGGCGATGGTCCCTGCCTTGGATCCAGCTCCGGCACCTTCTCAAAGGGAATCTTTGGTGGCAACAACGGAGCCTGAAGCCACGACTCAGGAGATTGAGCCCTAAGGTGTCCACAAGATATCTCTCCTGAGGCAACCGATCCTGATGAAGCATACAGACTCCAAAGAAGGGGCCCTCGCCGACAACAACTGTCGGCCTCGTCTCCAATGCCTTCAATCATACCGGCTTTCGGAGCCAACACATCCACCACCAACTGATCAGCCTACCGAACAGATTCAAATTAAATTTGTCTCAACACCCATAGAGGTGATACCTATCATATCATCTCAAGGATTGGGTGGAAGCCTTATTGAACCCCCGATATCTTCGGAGCAAACAATAGGCCAACCCATTAAAGTGGTTACTTCAGGGTTGATAACGGATGTCCTTGGACGTTCCGGAACTTCAAGACCTACTCAAGGCGGCACATCGGAAATCTACTCCGATGTTGTGATAGTGGAGCGTCTCCCTGGCCCCACTCCACCACTGTTCGTGACGAAGCAAATACTACAAGAAGCGCTCTCCACAGCTCTATCTTCTCTAGAAGATCGTCTGATGGACCGAATGCTTCACGCTCTTGAGACTTCCCGAAGAGACACTGGAAAACACCAGTCTCAGAAGCTGCTCCGATCGACACATAAACCACCCCCATATCCTCACCACTTCCTACCACCACCCTACACACCCCACTACAACCAATCCTCACCACCCCAACACCCTCACCCTCACTTATCAATCCCTACACCATCCCGATCACCCAGCTTCACGATATACTCATCTCCCGGCTCCTCGCCTTAGAGACTAGATCTCCCGCTGAGGAGAGTCTCTACAAAAGGTTGATAGATGAACCAAAACCGTCAACACAAACAAGGTGCCGAGAAGAAAGCTCCCGCACCAAGCGTAGACATGACGATCACGATGATCCGGATCGTCATGAGGGGGAGAAACGGCAACAAACTACACAGAGCAGTCGTGGATTGAGTCAAGCACAGACAAAGACTCAAGAAGCTGGAGGATCGTTCTCATACCCACCAACCACACAATCTCAAACCTGCCCACAAACAATCACACCTCCCACCATATCCCAAACACTAACCCTCTCTCCTACAAATCCAAATCCGATCCCGACCTCAAACCTCCCCCAAGTCTAACCAGAAGTAGTTGCCTACGATCCACATCTGATCGTAGATGACTACATCCTAAACGAGAAGTGGATGATGCAATGGGAACCAGAGGAAGCTGCTCAAGCTCGACTCTCCAACGTCAAATACTTCTTACAATAAGCTTCGGTGGACTTGGTGCTTCTTGAAGAAGAAGAACTCAAGAAGGCGAGAACTAATGTTCTGCCCTCCCAATGCTACCCGAAATGATAAGGCTCAGAGTCGACTCTCCTCCCCGTTTATCAAAAGGGACAGTTAGAGTAGAGACGCCATGGGAGAACGTCAGAATTGAAGTCCCGTTCATTGAAGACGTAAGAAAGCAGATTTAGAGGGCTCCAAACAAAATAAAGAAGCTAAATGAACTTAACCTAAGGGGCATCTCACACTGGGAAGATAGGAAGAAAATGGAGCATATCTTCATGCTCAACTATCTCGGACCCGATCGAAGTGGCATTCCAGCTGATCAACTGAAGGAAAATTCCAAGATACCCAACCCCTATCTACATCATTGAGCGAGCGGATAGCAACCGCATTCGAGAAGAGATAGATGAAAACTATCTCCCATTCCTTCCACCGAATGAGGTTTACCAATTGTACCAGATGTACAAGAGAAAGTACAAGACGTATTCCGGATATAAGACTGAAGGACTCGAGGGACTGAAAAGATTCATGGTGCGGCAGATCAAGTATCACACCGCACACGACCTTCAAATTGCAATAGAGAACAACATGAAGAAGGTCAACATGGAATCTTCGCTCATGAAAGGCTTCCCACTCAACAACTTTCCCGAGAAGTACATCTTAAAGAAACTTGGCCTCGCCATAACTATCTAAATCCAGTCATTGGAAAGACTAGGGCTCTGATGAAGTCAGAAGTCCATAAGTTCTGCGACGGGTTGCTAAAGTTAGAGAGGAAGAACATTCAGAAGAGATTGGAAAAGATCACCGAAGAGACAATCTTCGAAGATTCTTGTGAAGAAGAGGCCCCACTCTTGAACGAGCTTCTAGATGCTATAAATGAGAGATTGGAGCTGAGGAATGTTGTTCGACGTTACGAGACAACATTGGGATTGCAGAACTTATTTTACGCCCGACAAGGATAAAAGGAGCTGAAACAAACACAAGCACAAAGAGGGAGATTGAAGAGAATATTAGAACTGTGCTTTGTTATTTCATTATCCTTGTAATTAGGGGCGTAATTAGTAGTTTTAATAGTGTAGGACCTAATAGCAATTATACCTTGGATATAGGTATAAATATGATGTACACTATCAAAATTAAAACGAGTTTTTTAATTTAGAAAATAACAAGCATCAAATTCATATTTTAAACGAGAGAGAATACGATCGAGAAACTCGGAAAGCTAACAATCTCTCTCAAGATTTTCAACGTGGTTATTCGACCGAAGGTAATCCGTAAGATTTCTTACTCGAATACCGAGAATTTGTGCTTAGATTACTTGTTGATTGATGAATCAGGACCTAACACCTTGAGATGGTCAGTTGAAGAGTCAATTCGTAGATATTGTTCTCTCTTAAGAGCATTAATTAGGTCTTGGTTGTGTTCCATAGAGTAGGTATCCGTTTGTGTTGATTAGGTTGGATATTTGATCGTTGACGCGTTTTTCGATTTTAGAATTTGAATTTTTAATATTCGAAACTTTTGGCTTTCATAATTAAATTCATTATCGAAAATTTTGGTATTAATGAAGAGTAGCGTGAAGCATTGAAAATTTTGAGTATTGAAAACTTTTAGGTGTGTACAGAAAAGTTTTAAACTGATTTTCAGCACTTCGAAAATTGACCAAAATTTTTCTATAATGTGCCTTAAAACATTGAATAAGGTTGAAATATTTTTCTGAAAAAAAAATTTTAAATTGAAACCTTTTGGATCAAAATATTGAAGTAAACAATTCGGGTCAATAGGTTAAGTATCGAAAAATATGTGTATCGAGAAAATTTGTCGTATCGAGAAAGTTTTGCGATTTAGATTCTCGATGACACCTTTGCGAAAACTAAACTATTCTCGGGTGGACCAAGTTTTTCGTATTGACTAACTTTTCTCGATAAAAATTTCTTCGATAAAAATTTAAATTTGCATTTATAAAATTCCGTATCGAAAATTTTTAGTGTATTCGTGAAATATAGTGAAGTTTCGAAATTTATATAAGTCTCGAAAACTTTTGGTAGATACCAAAATGTTTTTATTGATGTCGAAAACTTCGTAAAATACCAAAATTTGCTTATAATTTGCCGAAAAAGTTTTTCGATAAACACTGTTAAAAATAAAATTGTCGGTAGTTTTCGATCCGAAAGCAGCAACGTACACAATTTTAACAAAGAACACACATAGTTTTCGATCCGAAACACAAAATTAATCAAATTTAGCTTGAATTATGGATCGAAACATGTAGAATTCCAGTTTTTAACACTCAATCAAAGCAGAAAACAGCAAAATATGTCGAATTTTTGAGAAATCGGATGAATTTCACGAAGAACGCGATTTATCGAATCTTCAAAATTCCACAAAAATTGACGTTCGATCAATCAAATTTCAGCACAAAGATGTTTTTGACACTCAATCGAAGTCTAAACACATCAAATCATATCGAAATCTGAAGAATCAAACCGAAAACGAGAAAATGCCGTATGCGATATTCATGAGATTTCGGACAAAAATTCGATCAAAATTTCAGCAAATTGATTCAAATTCTAATGCGTTTTGCTCTAATACCAATTGATAGTTCCAGTTATATCCAACACGATTAAGTTCGGTGAAGAATTCGAAAGAAAATGTAAAACTTACGAAGAACACGTTTGAATTTGGCGCGGAAGCTTGAGAGTGTTCTTCACGTTGTAAAGTTCGATTTTCTATTAAAATGAATTCTTCACCCTAATACATCACATTAGGGTACCTTATATACCAAACAAGTTTGGTATATTTGCTAAGTAGTCCTAATCTATGGCTTAATTATAATTAACCCCAAACTACTACTTATACTACAAACTAAGATAACATATACATTTGAACACAATTAAAATGTCCTAAAAGTATGACTGGAAAACTTTGGGAATCATCTTGGTGATATATTGTACCATAACTAAGAAGTTTGCCGTACCAAGATTAAGAACCTATATGAGCCGACATTGTAAAGTTTGACGGATGAATATGTTTCAGATTTTGTCAGAGGAATGTTAGATGCCGTTATTTGTCAGATTGTCCGATGTTGCTCCTCATAAGAGCTGAACTTTTTTCTATTTTCATTTTTTACATCTGTTAAGATATCGTACCATCTTAATGCATTTAGCGACCATTTAACTAATGTTTGATGTACCTTATAGAAATAGTTACCGTATCCTTTTTACCATCGTTACCGTACAAAAAAATTTGGGCATAATAAACATGTTCTTTGTGTTAATGTTAGGTTGAACGTATGCTGCTGACCGAGTGTTATGGTTAAAAAGTTGTTTGTTATGTCTGGTATATTTGGTATAATAGCAACGTTAAATACTGTGTAATATCTTTGTATACAAGGTACAATAAACACAAACTAAATTGTACGCCAATGCATTAGAAATGTGCGTTAACTGTAAAACAAAGGGACGAAAAAACAAAAAAAAATCAGCATTGTCAGTATCTGATATTTTAAACGGTATAATGAAAGAAATGATATGCACAGAAAGTTCTGACACTGCCAAAAGTTCCATTATCTGAAAAGTAGAATATATCTCTAGTCATAAAGACTTGATTTTGGTACAACAAACTACTTAAATATGATACAATGTATCTTCATAAAAGTACAGTCTACCTTATGGTGACGACATAATGTATCACATTCAAGTAGTTTCTCGTACCATGATAAGTACTCGTATCGTAACAAGTTTTATCGGTCCACATAATATCCAAACTACTAGGCCAAGGCGTCAAATAATAAATGAGTAGCTCTAATAACAAAAAAGAGTAAAATATTAAACAAAAAATATCAATAATAAGTTGAACATTTTCATAAATCTATACTATGTTGTAATAAGTTGTTCTATTTTTCATCCTTTTATAATGAAACTTGGGTTTCGTAATCTAAAACCATGAGTGCAGGTGTTTACTCCATCAAATATGATATATAGTAAAACATATAACTTATATACAATTGGAAATATAGTTTCCCAAAATATCGAATTGCCACAAAAAACGTTTACTCTAATAAGTTGTGCGAAATATACCATATATAATGTATAGAGCAGTCTGTGTATGTACCTTAATACGTATATATATTGTACCACAGATAAGTAGTTTATACCCAAAATAAGAATGACATGAATTGACATAATACAATTTCTGAACGAGGATTTTTTTCCAGATTTTTTTTTTGACTACCTTTATTTGTCAGATTTATGTCCGAACTAAAATTGAGCTGACTGTTTGTATTTATCATAATCTTGTGGTTGTTATATACTGTATCATTTTAACGCGTTTAGCATACCATTTAGCCGGTTTTTATTGTATCTGGGACATGGTATCGTATCTTTTTAACATTATTATCGTATAAAAAATTATAGGCACAACAAACATCATTGTAGCCAAACATTATATTTATACATCCACCAACATTACACCAACACAAGAAACGTGCTCGTAACCAAAGTATCTACAAACGAATCAACATATATGCAACATACGACCCAAAAATAATATGTTATAACCAACATACAGTAAGAGAATGTAACGAGTAACCAAACATATACGGTTCGCCAAAAAAAGATTGGCACCACCGTATGAACCAAAGCCAAAAAATATGAGATATATATGCAAAATATGTACAATAAGCGTACGCTGCATAGATACAACTCATGTACAAGTACAACGATTGTGCCTTGCAATTTGCAAACGGCAATAATTTTTCTCTTGTCATTCTTCCTACACTGTTTGCTATATGCTATTTCTATTCGTAGATTGCCAATAACTTTTTTAATAAATAATATATTTATTTTTATGAACACGTTTATTGTTACAAAATTCTGAAAAGATGCCGTGTTTTTTGGAGGATCATGATAGTAGGTTTTATTATTTTGATATTTATGAAATTACTATTATTTAAATTAATAACGAAGACATTATTCTCTTTATACAAATATTATTCGGATATCAAAAGATTTTATTTATCATATCTGAATAAAAGCACATCATAAAATCAAATCCTATCTACAAAAGAAATAATGGTTTTGTTTTGAAATCAGCATAGCTAATTTATAATATAATACTAATATAAAAGATTTTAACATTTTTTACATCATTATTATTAATCTCAATTTTACTTGCTTTTATAAACATCATTTTTCACCAGTCAAAATAGATCTTTTGATGATCCAAAACAAAGGTCAAATTAAAGAAAAAAGATCTAGAGAAATAATATCCCCAAAAATCAAACAAAAAGGCTGATCGTACTACAATCAAGAAGTAAGCATGACTATTTTTATTCCCTTTACACGTAGGTAATAGAATCATATCATCGACTTATATATTGTAATACATCTAAAAAAAAACACGAGAAGTAAATAAATAAAAGTAAACAAGTCGTGTTTAACAAATTTCAATGCCTGGTGAAGAAGCAACTGATATGTCAAGACCAGCTGAGCCAATTCGATCTACACAAACAACAAAGCGGTTGTCCATCACTTGGATGCAAGAATGTGATGTTCCACCTGAAAATCATGAACCGTTGGTCTAACTTTTGATCCATTCGCCTTCTTTTTCTTTTTCTTTTTTTTTTTTCCGAAACGTTAGCTTTTTATTAATTGAGCAAAAACATTTATAAGTCCGTTGCAAAAAGAAATCCCACTGCTTACAGTGCGTGGACCTCGAACGGGTAAATTAATAGAAGATAAATCAATCAAAAGATTCAAAGAGACACTCAGACAATTGGTCCAAGTCCAGTGCAAAAACGGAAGAAAACCAGAAGATGGACCAAACAGACAAGCGATGAGAGATTCTTCCAACATTCTTTATCAAAGTTTTCTCCATGGCATCTAGATTTATTGCACTAGTGCAAGCACCCTACAATAAATAGATGAACATATATAATTCACCACAATCCAAAACCACATTCAGCTAGATTTTGAGAAACTCACTCCACGCTTGTCCCCCTACTGACATGCCATAAGTGTCATTCCTTGTCGAAGAGCCAGAGAAGAACTGATATTTGGGTCCATCTTGTAATGTCTTTGCGGTGCAATGTTGAATTCCTTAAGTCTTCTATACTTAATATGTTAATCATCTATTATTTATATGAGATTGTCTTCAACTAGCCGTTATAGAATGTGAACAAAGAATCTCCACTCTTTGTTCTCCAATAGTGGATTACTTGATGTGATTAAAACGCACTTTATCAAAATGGGTCTGTTGACTATGCAGTGCATAACATCCAACTCGACCGACTCTTTTCTTATAGCTTTACTTCTGTTGATCTTCAATCTTCACATGGCTTTTTGTCTTGCCTTGGATTAAAAAATATAGACGTTGAACTCTTCCATCCAAGTCCTTGATTTGGCTTTTGATTGACTTAGCTAGATGCCAGGTCATGTGGTGTTCACGTACCGAAACTTCAGTTAGTTATGTGGGTCAAGCATGTGACCCACGAAGTTCTTCTTTAGGTTCAGTCTCAATCAGTTGCCTTCCGCCCAACAGTTACTTTGATAGTCGATCACTAGGTAACTCTTCATATTTAGAAGCGTGTTTGAACATATCTTCAGCTTTGAGGTAGCTGGTCTTCTTTATTCGCTGGCGGATCGGGTTGGAACACTCATCGACTATTTCGTTCTCTTTCTTAATTTGTTTTCAATTTTATATTTTGATTCGAGAGTTTTCTAGTTTCTCCTCTCGTATGAGAATTTTCTCTTTGATTGTCCGAAGAGCACACGACTTCTAAGGAAAATCCTAGTGAAAATCCTCTCGTATGAGAGTTGTTAGAATTTTGGGCTTTGGGCCCAAAATTAGGTTTTAGACCCAATAAATACGAGCTTAACCGATTTTAGACCGATTTTAAAATACGAGCTTAACCGATTTTAGACCCAATAAATACGAGCTTAACTGATTTTAAACCGATTTTAAAATACGAGCTTAACCGATTTTAAAATACGAGCTTAACCGATTTTAAACCCAATAAATACGAGCTTAAATCGTGAAGCCGTCGTTCGTCCAAACTCGAAATTGATGAAATATTCATATTCTACGTTTTCGAGGAGAATCTATCGAATATTAATTGGCTCAAACCGATGTCGGTTGAATGAGAAATTAATTTTTGAAGTTGACTCAAGAAAAAAGATTAAATATATTTAAAAAAAGGACTTGTTGGTGTCCCATATTGGAAAGTTAATCCTTTTCACTTGTTTATAAGGAATCTCCCTATATGGGTTATTCAAAAGGGCTTAGCAAAGTGGTTTGTGAGCTATTGGCTTATGGGCTTTTGTGGGAATTTTGGACCATATTATAGCCCAAGTGCGAGGTGGCCTGACACCGACCCGGGTCATGCCAAGTGCACAATGGACGCTTTAAGGTGCACTTAGCACGACGCATCGAAGTGAGGAACTTGGAGGAACCCTTAGTTTTATGCTCCAGTGAGGCGACGGTGGTGATGTCACCGACAGTGACTGATCTAGGAATTCGAGACTGATGGGGCACACGTAGAGGTGTTTAAAGGTTCAAAAACCGTAACTGGACCGTCGATCAAAGGTTCGGTAATCGGTGGTCAACGGTTAAGGTTCAAACCGAAACAATATTGGTGATTTTCAGGGTTCGGTTACGGTTTTGGAAAAATCACAACCACAAATGGTGTTTAAACGGTTCAAACTAATTGCTTAACCACTGATTCAACGGGCGGGAGGATCGATGTATTCGCTATTTTTTTTTGTTATCCAATTGAATACGGGGATATAATAAATATGAAGGACATCTCTTAAAAGAAAATGCGAAAGAGAATAAATAAAAAAAGTGTAAGACCATCAGCTGAGCTTGAAAATCGAGTAATATGATTTTACGGACTATAATTCTCTAAATACCCTAGTTATTGCTATCAGTAGAGCTGTTAAAAAAGCTCAAAGTCCGCGGGCCGGCCCGCCAAAAGGGCGGGACGGGCCTAAGTGGGCAAAGCCCGCGCGGGCCGCGGGCTTTGGCGAGGCGGGGCGGGTAGCCCGTGGCCATGCAGATAACTCAACAAAACAGTTGACATAGCTCTTTTCTCTGAAACAACATGTCTGTCTTCTTTAATCATCTCAAGCACATCGACAGTCGTAGAATACATATCCAACAAATTTAAGATTGATACGTAATGCGAACCCCAACGTGTATCCCCAGCCCTTTTGAGATTAGTTTCTTGGTTTAAACCACGACCACTAGGAATTTCTGCATTTCCTAATGCATGAGCGAGTTTTGCTGCTTGTGTATCACGAACAAGATCTTGACGTTTGCTAGAGGCTCCAAGAACATTCACAATTTCAGATACCATGCTAAAGAATAAAGCAATGTCAATATGGTTCTTCGCAACATCAACTAGAGTAAATTGAAGCTGATGCGAAAAACAATGAACATAGTAGGCTTCTTTATCTTCTTTTATGATCAAACTCTTAAGACCATTAAATTCACCTTTCATATTGCTTGCACCGTCATAACCTTGTCAACGCACTTGACACAAACTAACATTATGCTTTAATAGTAAGTTCTCCACGGCATCTTTTAGGGAAATAGATGTTGTATATTTGACATGAACAATCCCAAACAATCTTTCCACTATAAATCCATTTTTATCAACATACCTCAATGCGAGTGCCAATTGCTCTTTGCCAGATACATCCCGCAATTCATCAACGAATATGGCAAATAAATCATCACCAAGATCGCATATGATAGAATTCAATGTTTCAGTTGCGATTGCATTCACAATATCTTTCTGTATATTCGGAGAAGTCAATTTTACATTCTTTTTCATTTTTCCGACAACAACTTCTTTGATCACCTCATTATGATCTGTAAGAAAGTGTAACAATTCTAAGAAGTTACCTCTATTGATTGATTCTTCGGATTCATCGTGACCCCGAAAAGCTAGACCTTGCCGTAACAAAAATCTTATGCAATCGATCGTTGCCTCCAATTGGATAAGATACTCTTTCCTTTGTTTGTTAGTTTGATTTTGAAAAGCAAGATCGGTATGCTGGTCCCCGTTCATCAAATCAAGACATTTTTTCAAAGCTTGATTAGGCAAGCTATTACAGTCGCCAACATGAGCATCAAGTCTATCTCTTTTATTCCAGGCTAATAAAATACTCCAAACGATACATAATAAATCACACAATAATAAAGCATACAATACACATAATAATAAAGCACACGATAATATTAGTTTTCTTCAGGAAAAAACTATAAATCTGCAGTTTCGAAATGTGTATTTTCATATTTTGTCCCAAACGCAGAGGCCAAATCACTTTAAACAAAATTCGTTTCAATTCTTTTTTACCTTTGACTGCGATGTCCACCACGACCATGTCCACGATCATTGCTTCAACTATTATCATTATTACCTTTGACTGCATTCGCTTCAGGGATTGCAGTAGAACCAGTCGGTCGGGATTCGTGGTTTTTCATCAACAATTCATTATTTTGTTCAGCCAATAACAAACAAGAGATTAACTCTGAATGCTTTTTAAATCTCATCTCCCTATATTGTTGTTGCAATATCATATTTGATGGATGAAAAGTGCTGAATATTTTTTCCAGCATACTGTCTTCGGTGACTGTTTCTCCACATAATTTCAGTGTGGCAGTCACCTTATGATTAACCGAGTTATATTCAGTTACAGATTTAAAATCCTGTAATCTTAAATGCATCCATTCATACCTTGCCTTTGGGAGGATAACAGCTGTCAGGTGGTCAAATCGATCTTTCAGATTTTTCCACAATTCAGTGGGATCTTGTTCATTTAAGTATTCATCCCTCAGATCCGCATGAATGTGGTGGCGAAGAACTATCAAAGCTCTTGCCTTATCCTGAGCGCTTGTGGTTTTTACAGTATCAGTGGTGTCACCTGCACCCGTTGTGGTTTTTGGGTCGACAATAGTGTCACCCAAACCTTTTGCTTTTAGATGAATCTCTTCGTCTAGTGCCCAAGATAAATAATTCTTTCTTGATATGTCAAGGGCAACAAACTCGAGGCTTTGCAAATTCGTCATACTATCATAAAATACAAAAGACGTTTTAATACTCACATCATAAAGTATAAAACAAATATATGATGTGAATAACATTAATATTTCCAATATAAATATCAATACAAGTTTATCGTAAAAAAAATACTTTAAAGAAAAATTACAATTAATCTTCTTTTGTATCTTCTTTTGTAAAAATCCTTACGAAAAATAAAGTCCACATCCCGAGGAGTGCCACCGTAAAAATAATAGTAGTCAAAAGATCAATCATCAGGTAGAGCGACATCTTTCTATCACAAAATATATTTCATAGTAAACATATATTATAACATTAAAAAATATCGTAATTAACCACTCTTGTAAAATCTTGGTAAAAACATAATCCACATATAGATATTTATCGCCGTGAGTAGAGTAAGAATCATGAGATCAATCATCGTATATAGCAACATCCTTCAAAATATAAAATATATTTCGGTAATCATAATAATGAAAAATATTATAATCAATAACCATATTTTAGAAACAACTGTAAAAATATTATCCACCACCCGATAGACATCACGGTAAATAAAACAAACATGATTCTATAATAAGAAAATCATAAGTCAGAGATGGATAAAATATATGTATTTCTTCTTAATAAAATAAATTTAATTTTTCCCAGTGGTAATAAAATTCGTCCATCCGTTTAGTTCAAAATAAATTCAAAATATATATGATATATACTTGAGATATCACTAAAATAAATAATATTATTTAAATCGCTCTTTTTTAAAATCTCGTCATAAACAAAATTCCACTCGCCACTACTGGGATTCGATATCTGGACCTCACATCACTTGTAGTGACGATATTCCGCGAAACCACTCGGGCTAAGGCGTTTTAGTGGTATATATGTTATACTTATATAATTTTAAACTGTTCGTAACATAAGTGTACGAGTGTTATAAATAAACTCACCGTACACAAAATAAAATTTACATACTTCGATTATAGTTGTATAAGATCTTGTCCGGAGGTTGATCGTTGCTGGAGAGCGCTCGTGCTGATAACGTGTTATGAAACTATTACAACTGGACAAGAACATAAATATAAACACGGGATTGTAGAGAGATAATAATGTTTTCGATATGATTCAATACAAATAGGTTGGTCTATTTATAGTAGAAAAATTTCTACTATTTCATCTAATATTTACAACATTAAATACATAGTATCTTATCTTATCTCATCTCATCAACAATCAACTAACTTTTACAACATTAAAAACATCCACATATTATTTATAATAATTTCATAATACAAACAAAATTTTGAATAAAAAACTGGATCATAATCTAACAACCGCTAGTAGCATTAAAACCTGAATCTTTTTACAATAGTGTCCATTATTATATTTCAAATCGGTCTCTCTATATAAGAGACCCAAATCTCATTTCTCCACACATGACAAAACCAAAGACCCTAATAGAAAGGAATAAAGAAGAAAAGAAATATCCAAAGAAAATGAAACTTCCACTTATATTCCTCACTATCCTAAACATGCTGCATGCAATAACAAAATTCAGAGACAACCACCACAATCCCTTGATAGAATCCACATGCACAAACACACCGAACTATCAGCTATGCGTCTCCACGCTCCAAGCGAGTCCCTACACAGCCAAAGCTGACAACGTCGAAGGAATCTGCCTCATCTTAGTAGAGGTGATTAAGTCCAAAGCACAAACGGCTCTATCGAACATCGAGGAGCTAAAGAGGCACAACCCCGAGCTATGCGGCGAGTTGGAGAAGTGTGGAAATACTTACAGCGCTGTAATAAACGGAGATGTCCCCGAAGCTGTGGCGGGTTTGGTCAAAGGGGTGCCTAAATTTTCGGAGGAGGGGATGCGCGACGCAGCATGGGAAGCCGATATTTGCGAGGGTGGTTTTGATGATTTGGTAATTGAGTCTCCTTTGAGTGGCGCTAATAGGGATTTGCGTGATCTTGCTTTGGTTACTGCGCATATTATAAGGAACTTGCTGTAGGTGAAGAGGTGTTAATTTTTTTCTCTCCATTTTTTGATAATATGTTGTTCTTTAACTTGTTTCCTTTTAAATGTATGATAGTATATAAATATACATAAGAAGCTAAAGGTGTGGGGATTAGTTGATATGTAAGTGGAAATTTTGTCATATATATGTTTGGTTAGTGTCAGCTCTTTATGTATATTTGTTAAGTCTAATCATGCAATAGCATTAATCCCCCGAGTCCTTAAAGAAATCTTACATGGAAAGAAATAAGTCTTCTTCTCCGGCTAGAAATCAACCGAAAATGAAGAAAAAAGAACGAAAAATATGAAAAAAAAACTATAATAGCAAAAAAACTGCTGCTCATGGATCTTGACTTAATGATCAAAGTTAAGGCCCATGGTCTTCGGGAAGGCTAATGATGGAATCTCTCCAGCTCCAAACATCAATTCCTCGAGCAGCTATGTCACGTAGACCTGTATTAATATGATTTTTCTGATGTTCATCTTTCTCAAGCTAGCATTCCAGCCACTTCGTCCCAAAGACAAGCTGCCTCGACTGAGAAGAAAGGGATTTCAACTATTTTTTTTTTCGGTGATTCGGGAAACCTTGTCCGGGAGGCCAAGTAAACACCCCCCCGGTTCAGCATAATAGCCTGTAAATCAGGTCAATCGGTCCAACCATACTAGTCTAGGTCATGGGTGACAGGCTCACTCAAGGAAATGTTGGCAGGGAGGAATCGATCTTGGGACCTCTCACACATAATCTTTTCCTCAACCTTGACCGCTATGCTATACCTCATTGGCGGTTTCGATTTTTTTGGCCCCTAATATTTGGCCTATGCGCATCTTGGGTCCCTATGTTCCCGTGTTACAACTTTAGTCCCAATGTTATCGAATTGTGGCATTTTTGATCCACTTATTAGTATAACCGTTAAGTTGGATGGAAATACGTGTCGGCGAAAGAACGATGGATCTGGACCGACCCGTATTTCCGTTCAACTTAATAGTTAAATTAATCGGTGAATAAAAAACACTTAAATGCGATAACATTATGGACTAAAACTGTAAACCGAAAACTTCTGATGATGTTGGCCGTTCTTAACACCTAGTTCTTAATGATTATGGACACACTCGAATTGAGAGGACAAAGGATCAAAAGCAAATAGGGAAAATAAGGGGACTAAACCGCTTTTGGTCCACGATATTCACCGATGGCCAATTTTGATCTCCGATGTCTGCGCTTGCCACATCCACATTTAGTTCACGTAGTTGTCCATTTTAAACAAATTTTGTCACTCGGTTAGATTAGACGTTAATTTGGACTGAAAAGTATCATTTGAGACGCACATGCGGAAACATTGAGGACTAAAGTTGTCCATCAGATTAACATCGGGACCAAAATTGCCATCAGAAAAATATTAGGGACAAAAAGTGGTTCTCTCACTACATGATAAGTAATCATGTGCGTTTCACGTTATCATTTCTGTCCAAATTAATACCTAATATATCCGAGGGACCAAATTGGTTCAAATTTGACAACTACGGAGACTAAATGTAGCAAGTGGAAATATCGGAGATAAAAAATTATTCTCTCCCGGAAAATAAGTCTTTTATTAAACCAACATGTATACCCAGGCATATGACAAGAGTAAAACCAATAGTAAAGAAAATAATATAATCTCTTACGAAGCACTAATATCACGCGAAGAAACACTGATATAATGAACGAGGCAATAAATAATAGAAATTATTTTCCACGGGAAGTAACCAAAAGTAACGCTACCATCTAACTAAACTAAAAAATAAAACCTAATGCACAAACTAATAATCAACATCGATATGTAATAGTAAGAAGATCCTAATATATCTCAACAACCATTCCCAACTTTATCTCAACTAATAATTCAAATTCAAATTCGAATTGGCTCATTTCGAAGGTCCGAGCTCATATGGTCTAATATCCTCCTTAATGGGCCACCACGTGGAACGTCTAACAGAATCACATACATGCAGGGGCGAGGCGGCCAACAAAGTGTAAGTTTATTTGGCATGCTACTGTTACTTCGCGAGTCAGAATCTTCGAGGCATCTATGTCGGACCGCACTTGCAACGGCCTCGAATTTGTTCAAATGCGGGTGCTCTCTAAGTCAACATGCCACCAATTCGGAGCAGGATGTTGTTGTATCCGGTGCAAATCGTTGGTCGGTGGCTGTAAAGCTCATACAGAATTTCGTTAGAATTTCGAAGTCGAGGCACGTACTACGTACAATGTTTGTAATTGGTCATTGCCTTGTATTTCAATGCACCAGGTTATTGCAATTCATCACGAAGATACAACGACTTCAGAATATTGCTCGCTGCATAATGACACAAAATAAATTGCGAATTTACAACGAAACTCGCGCTTTTCTTGGTGTTACTACATTTAGGATATGAATGCACTTTTCTCGAAATGTTGTGGTCTGTATTTTTTTCTTTTTTGAGTTTTCCTTCACTGCACGAGCCTATTTATAGTGGTCAGATTTCTTTTGGGGTCAATTTTCGAACAGTTGTAACCTTTGGGTCATTTTTTACCGTTAACTACTATTTGACCATGGGTCTTTTCGGGAATAGGCATATGCTTTGGTCTCTTTCGGAATTGGTGCCTTTTCGACCCATCGGTTTGAGTCCAACCACCCGAGCGGTCTCCTTCGTTGAACCGACACGACCCGTCGGACCCTAACTGGTCCATGCCACATCATCTTTGTCCGCGTGGCTCTGCATTAGCGCCATGCCACCTAACTTTCACACGTGTCACCTGACACGTAATCTTCACTTGCCACATCACCCGGACTACCACGTCACCAGTGACATAACCAGTCGTTGCCGCGTAAATTTTGGCTCCTCATAGCTCCTCGCTCCGATGCGGGGTGCGAAGTAAAAAGTGCGCCTACAAAATGCTCATTGTGCACTTTTCTCGGCATGTGGCTCGGTGCTCGGCCTCGGGCGGGGGCGCGGAGAGCAAACTAGGGCTAGTCGGTGCGAAGCACCTCCTCGCAAGGTATCTAACGGGTCCAATAAATTGAAACACCAACTCACATTAGCTCACCCTAGCCCACAAGCCCATTTGAATCACATGTACAAGGCAATCCTAAGCAAGTGAAAAGTAGATGATATTAGCAATATGGGACAACAAAATCCCTTTTATATTTTAAATATAATATAACCTCTTTTTTTGGGTCAACTTCGAAAAGTAATTTCTCATTCACCCGACATCGGTTTTGAGCCAACAAATATTCGATAGATTTTTCTCGAAACGTAGAATATGAATCTTTGATCAATTTTGAGTTTTGACAAATGACGACTTCTCGATTTAATTAAAATCAGTTTAACTATTTATTCATGCGGTCAAATACCCATTTTGGGCCCAAATCCCAAATGCAACAATTCCCCACCTGAATGGAAATTAATGAAAATGCAATGCATGCTAACTCTTGCAAGAAAGTTTCGTTGATCAATCATTGCACCGAGATAGGTAGCTTGTGACTTCTAACATTCCCTGAAATGCTATCGGATTTACTCGCTGCTCAGTGAACGTGATGTCTTGAACTGCCGGCTTTTGTGTAAACCAAGACAACATCATACACACGATGATGAGTCTAATCACTTTCGACTGTCACATTGTGCCTATTTTGGTCTTGGACCGTATCTCCATTCATAAGTGTTTTCTTTGAAGCAGCCTCACTTCTAACTTATATATGTGACTTCTAACTTATATATGTGACCGACTATTAGAACTTAATCCTGAAGTAGCTCGAAATGCTCCACCAATTTGGTATAGTCATCATTAAAAGCATTAAAGCTTCCACACATCATCGAGAGATTACTTGGGCAGCTCTTGAGATGGGAGTTTTTAGAATTTCCAAGACACAACTAAATCGTCCACAACTTAATTGTCTCATTAGACAAAGTTTGTGGGATCTACACTCATCATGTTTGAGTTACCACAATGCCCTTTCTTTGGTGTGTGCATTTTTAGTTCCATTTTCCTTAATGCAATGTTTAAATGTTCTCTAACGATGTCTTTCGTCAAAGGATCTGCTATGTTCACTTTTGACTTCACATAGTCAATGAAGATTATTTCACTATAGATTTGTTGTCTTACAGTGTTATGTCTCCGACGAATGTGCCGAAACTTATCGTAATACATGAAAATATTTTCCATGTCGATATCCGTCATGCTATCGCGTGTATCATTATAGCTGGCACAAGTTTGTTCAAACAAGAAATGTCATTCAGAAAATTTCGAAGCCATTCAGCTTCTTCGTCGACTTTATCATGTGCAATAAACTCTGATTTCATCGTTGATCGAGCTATGCACATTTGCTTGGAGGTCCAGGAAATTGCTCCTCTACCGATGGTAAACACATAACCACTCATGGATTTGGAGGCTTTGCTGTCAGATATCCAATTTGCATCGCACTATCCTTCAAGAGCTGCTGGATATCTTGAATAAAGTATTCCATAATCAATTGTGCATGTCATTTCTTAGCGCTCTCTTTAGTGCCATCCAACGGCTATTACCCGGATTACTAGTAAACATGCTAACCTTACTGACTGAATATGTTATGTTAGGCCGAATACAATTAGAAAGATAAATCAAGCTTTCAATCACCCGATCATATTCGAATTGTGATATAGATTCTATTTTATTTTTAACCAAATGTAGATTACATCTACAAGTGTTTTATTTGGAGGATCATCGAAGGCTTCAAATTTCTTCAACACGCTCTCGACATAATGAGATTGTGTCACGACAACATCTTTGAGTGCCTTAGAGACATTTATTCCTAATATGACATCAGTCAGACACATATCATTAATTTGAAATATTTTTCAATATATTCTTAGTGTTTACGATTATTTTGTGATTGTTTCCCGTGATCGGAGCGCAGGGTGCGTGCGCAGGCTCGGGCTCGGGCTCGTCGGTGCGAAGCACCTTCTCGCAAGAGGTCCAAGGGGTCCAATAAATTAAAACTCCAACCCATATGAGCTCACACTAGCCCACAAGGTCATTTGAATTACCTACATAGGGTATAACCCTTTATAAGCAAGTGAAAACTAGATGATCTAACCAATGTGAGACAACAAAATCCCTCTTATAATATTTAAATATAATATCATCTCTTTTGTTGGACCAACTTCGAAAATTAATTTCTCATTCACCCGACATCAGTTTTGAGCCAATTAATGTTCGATAGATTCTCCTCAAAACGTGTGAATCTTTCATCAATTTCAAGTTTCGATCAACGAGGACTTATCGATTTAATTAAAATCGATTTAGCTATTTATATATTGGCTAAAATATCCATTTTGGGCCCAAAGCCCAAATCCAACAAATGCGAGGATGGTTAGCATATGTTCATTTTTTGACCGAAGGCCCGCGCCATTTGGAAATCTGCTAAGATCATTAATGATCCCCGACAGTTCCGGAAGGTTTAAGCGGAACATTTGCTTCAAAATTTGCACGGTACGCTGAGCCCCATAAATGACTTTGTTGTGGTCCTTAGCACAATATGGGCGATCATGGACTCTCATAACTCTTGGGTAATGTCCGGAAAGTATACCGATCCCCTAAAGAGCCATTGCACGAACTGTTGATGAGCACAACGGCCATCATCAAGCTGCTCCCTCCTCCTCAGGTCTCGTCTCCAGACAAAGCACGGCGGATATGTCCACCGCAGATACTATAAAGCTAAATGTAAAAGGAATGATACATGCATATCGAAATGGGACACAGCCATTGGGATCTTAGCGAGAGATCATAACGAAACTTGTGTCGGATGGTATACGAGATTTATGAAAGTGCATTTGAACTTGAGGTCGTTGAGGTTATAGTGATCCATCTCGCCATGCTTTTCGCAAGGGAGAAAGGATGACCGTTTATCACCATTGAAATCACATAAGAAATGCAGAGAGTCATCTATGATTGGTGCCTCGTAGAAGATTGCATTTTATCTGTCGTTTTTTTCTCCTTGATTACTTTTGCTTTTGTGAAACTTCATTGTAACGAAGCAGCTCACCACATGGCGAAATCGCTAGGCTATGATGGTGCGGGTCGTTCTCCACCGACGCACGCTCTAGCGAATATTTGATGTTCTAGCCTTATTTAATCTGATATAAGAGGAATAATAAAAAAAGTCATAATAATTCAATAGTTTCATAAATTAAATAAAATCCCTTTTATTGTAAAAGCAAAAACTATTAAATATAAAAAAAAATAACAAAAACTACTAATTACTTTAAATAGTGTGGTGCCCGATTTCGAGTAGTTAAGGCTGGCGGCATGAAGATTATACTGTAGCCGCTAAAAAGTAATTTATCCCAGTAAAAATGTGGCATGCCTGAACATATAATTGGAATACGTCTTCCTCTCGAGATTGATGTCTTATAAATGTTAATGCAATATAAATTGTGCAGTGCAAGTATTTAAGACAACGTACTAAAGTTATGAAAAGGTCACTTTTTTAGGATAATAATCGCGTATGGGGATGACGCTTAGCCCGCGAAACCTTAATCATCGGGTTCCGTTTAAGGGGACGGATATCCTGTCTCACTAATTATCCCGCTAATTGTCCCACTCCACATATATTAGCCACGTCTACTCCCTACCAACGGCTCAGATGCAATAATAATAAATATTATAAACCCTAATTACATAATTAATTTTCAATACATATCAGATAGTTTTTTCTTTATATTTTCATAACAGACAAAAGCGAGAAACAATTTCAATGGATCACGTGAGCACAAATTTCTATACGTTGATTAGTTATATGATTTGGATCAAGGAACTATTATTAGGAAGAACAGAACCCATCGTCACGCCGCAAGCTCGATTTTGAAATTGTGGACAGCTTTGTAGACGATCCTGCGAGCGTAGATAACGAAAGGGTAAATGAACCAATTGAGATTCAAGATATTGCCCGACCAGTAAGTGATCGTCATTCTTTTCTACCGAAAACAAAAATTTCGACTCTTAATATGGAATTTGAAAGCGAAGAAGTTGCCTATCAATTTTATAATGAATATGCGAAGGAAGTTGGATTTGGTATTAGAAAGCATAAAGCGCATCATGACAAGAATGATGGTAGGCTTTTGGATAGGATATTTTGTTGTTCTAAAGAGGGCCACAGAGGAAAAGACAAACGAGATATGCATGTTAAATCTAATTCTGAAACTAGAAATGGTTGTGATGCACGAATGATGATAAGTGCGCACAAATCTGATAACTATAAAGTAATCAAGTTTATTGCTGAATACAGTGGTCATGAACTGGTTAGTCCGAATAAATGTCATTTCTATCGATCGCATAGAAAAATGACTGCTAAACAAGCAGCTCATGTAGATAACATAGATAGATCTGGCATTCCACCGAAAGCTGATTTTATGTATTTGGCTAATCAATCTGGAGGACGTGAGCATGTTGGGTTTATTATTGATGATTATAAAAATTATTTGCGGTCAAAGAGAACGATAATGATGAAACCAGGAGATATTGGAGGGGTGTTGCAATATTTGCAAAAAAAGCAGATCGAAGACCCAAATTTTTTCTATGCCATTCAAGTTGACAATGAAGATTTAATAACAAACGTATTTTGGGCTGATGGACAAATGACGATGGATTATGCGTACTTTGGAGATGTCGTATCTTTCGACAGCACGTATAAAAAAAATAAAGATGGTCGACCGTTTGCACTATTTGTTGGTGTCAACCACCACAGACAAACCGTTATATTTGGAGCTGCTTTATTATACGACGAAACTACTGAATCTTTAATGTGGCTCTTTGATACTTTTGTCCTTTCTATGGGAGGGAAGAAGCCAATTACTATTCTTACCGACCAAGACCCGGCTATGGCAAAAGCTTTAGCTGAAAGATGGCCTCGAACATGTCATCGTTTGTGTATTTGGCATATTTATCAAAATGCAGTGACTCATCTCGGTAGCGTATTTTCGAGTTTCAAGGATTTTTCGAAAGATTTTACTTCATGCATATATGATTGGGATGAAGAATGTGACTTCATTAATGCGTGGAGAGAAATGTTGAACAAATATGGTCTACAAACTAATGAATGGCTTGAAAGGTTGTTCAGCTTAAAAGAAAAGTGGGCGCTAGTTTATGGACGACAGGTGTTTTGTGCTGATATGACTAGTACTCAACGTAGCGAGAGCATGAACGCCGTCTTGAAAAAGTACGTAAATCGCAAAATGGAATTGTTACAGTTTTTTCAACATTTTGAGAGGTTAGTCGATGATCGTCGCTATGAAGAGTTGAAAGCTGATTTCAAGATGAGTCAAACAATCTCGACGACTTATCCTATTCAAATTTTGAAACATGCTTCAAATGTTTACACATATGAAGTGTTTCAGTTATTTGAAGCGGAATTGTGGAAGGCGCATGATTTATTAATTGAACTTTTGAATGAGTTTGGAACATTGTCTAAATTTAAGATCAGCAGCTCTAATAAACGCTACCAACACACAGTGAGATATGACTCGTCGACCGAAAGCATTTCATGTAGTTGCAAAAAGTTTGAGTTACTCGGTTTAAGGAATATATTTATGATTCCTGAAGCTTATATAAAGAAAAGATGGAGCAAAAAAGCAAAAAAGGGATAACGGAAGTTTCCTCGCACCTTCCCGACAATATGAGTTCTGAGATGAGTGAGGACCATGCGGATAAGATATTAATTGGAGGGAGGTATAAAGAACTGTGTAAATTGCATCATCAGTTAGATGCAAAGGCTGCTCTTACGGATGAGACATATAAGCATGCAAAAGATTTTCTTATTAAGATGATCGAAGAAACCGATGAGACTTTAGACATGGCATGGATTATAATCACGCTACTGGAGAAACGCCTAACCAATTTGGCTTAGGCTTTTGTCATCCTGCTAGAGATGAATCGTCAGTTTCCCAGTTTTCGGTATTTCAAGCATCACTAGTGTATACTCAGATAATTAAAATCTAGACATATTATGTATTGTTATAAATATTAATTATATGTTTGTTTGATTCTGCAGATATCCAATTCAAATGCTCTTCAGCAGAATTCTCCGTGGTGGTTTAGTTCACAACACCAACAGCATAACACAAGTTTGACAGATTTACTTCAGGTAATATAGTCGGATGTTTTATATTAAATATGTCGTTGTTTATTAATAAACAAGATGCTAATTCAAATATGCTATGGCAGGCACAAATGCAGTACCAGTCAAATTTTGTGCTTTCTTCGGTAAATCATGCAGTTGAAAGATCTACTAACGATGCACATGAAAAGCAATTGAAAAACGATTCAAGATGAAATAGATTATTTTTCCTTCGACAATTTTCTTTTTTATATTTTGGAGTCATATGTGCATTTAATTATTTTTATTTTTACAAGTTGAGATTGTGATGATAATTCGACGTTCCATAGATTTATGGGGTAGTAGTATGTATTCATATTGTTATTTTACGTGTTGGTTTGCAGTGCAACAGTGAGAATTTGGAAGAAATTAGCTGAAGGTTATGATGTTTGTTCCGTATATAATTAGCTGAAGGTTATAATTAGGATTTATAATATTTATTATTATTGCATCTGAGCCGTTGGTAGGGAGTAGACGTGGCTAATATCTGTGGAGTGGGATAATTAGTGAGACAGTATATCCCGTCCCCGGTTTAAGATAAAAGACAATTATTGCTTGATATAAACGCTACAAAATTATCCAGTGGATAGAAAATTATTGTAATCAATCAGACGAGAAAAATGAACATCATTAATAAAAAAGGAAAGATTTTCAACAATAAGTCCGTCTTCGTGGTGATTGCTCTCTAAAAGGCGAACCTAGAGTGATCATCCCAACGAAGAAGGCGACAAAATTCAAAACCAGCTTATGATCTAAGAATTCCTATAAGGAAGATCCTCTGATTAGCATGTTAATTACGTTCAGCCGATAATATCCGATCGTCAGGTTCGCTGCAATTCATAACCTTTACCCTTGCTTTGATATCAGAACTATTTTATTTTTTTTTCGTATTTTTTTATGGTTTCTGTATTATTTTCTTTATCTTGGTTGTCTCTGAAACCCATATAATTCGTTGGGCGGTCTTAATTTCTAATTTGGAGGTTGATATTCCTAATTCAGATTAAAGTACACGTCGTCCTCGTCCTTGTGACATTGTATCTGTACGCAACCATTCAACGTATTTGGGCATTTTGCTCGTTGCCATTTATATATGCAAATGATGTTTCCAGGGAATATTATCCAAGATATTTTATTTTTCTTTTGCTCATTGAATGTAAATAAGAATTGCAAATGGGAGCTGTATTCATTTGTTGATTCTTGATACTCCAGATATGCGGAACCAAGTTGTCTGCAGCGGATGCAGAACGCTGCTTCTTTACCCGAGGGGGGCTTCTCATGTTTGCTGTGCCCTATGCAATAGGGTGACTTCTGTGCCACCAAATGGTTAGTAATTCTTCGAGATTTAGAAACGTTTATATGCGTTATTAATTAACACCGATGGAATCGATGTTATTGATATTTTGGTAGCTTGATGAGGCCGCGTCGACGATTATAAGACAAAGTTCCGCGTTATGTTGGATTTGAGGATTACATTGTGACCCATTTCTTCATTGGAGAATTCGAGTTATTTTTCTTTTTTTTAAGAGCAGTACGTCATAATATATAGATACCCTACCACGTCCTATCGTGTGATCTGAAACCAAACAATGCAGACACGATGAATATAATTAACTTATCTCCCTTTGATTCTTCCTGCAGTTGTATTATCTTGTTGCAGATGAGATTATGTTTTCTTAGAATTACTTCATTAATCGAGGACACGAGGACCTCTTTTGGACCGTTAGTTACGATATGTAATAAAATTATGCAGTGGTCATGGACACGGCTCAACTGATATGCGGAGGCTGCCGTACCTTAATTATGTATCCGCGAGGGGCTACAAGTGTCAGATGCGCTTGCTGTCAATCCATAAACCTCGTGCCCGGTAATAGTTCGATATTATTCCACTCTACGGAATTTCGAAATATTCCATAATCTTTCGTTTTCCTTCAAGGTTTTATTCGGATGACCTTGCAGGTGCATCAACACCACCATCACCACCGCCGCCACCTAGTGGTGCTGCTTATGTCAACTGTGGCAACTGTCGCACGATGCTAACGTATCCAGCTGGCGCGCCATGTGTCAAATGTGTGATTTGCCAGTTTATCACAAATGTTAGCAGGGGCGGTGACACAACTGGCCCGTCACCAACAAGCGCTGCACCGTCTCGGGCTCAAAGTCAAACCGTGGTGGTTCAGAATCCGATGACCGTTGATGAGAGTGGCAAGCCGGTGATTGTTTTTTTACTTTTACACTCACTTTAGGAAATCAGTAGGGAAAGACTGAAATGGAAAAGGAAAACTAATATTCACATTTGCTTTATTGAAGAAATATCCAAGGAAGAAAAGGAAAAGAAAATACTTAAAACTAAGAAAAACTAAATTCTTCATCAAATGGCAAGGAAAACGAAAGAAAAAATTATTGAAACCATTTTGACTCCCGTTTCTTTTCCAGACTATTTTCTTCAATCCAAACGCAGCCCTAGAGTTTATTTTGTTTCTACGCCTGAAATGCTTATGTGTTTTGTTTCCAGATTGCTTTCTTCAATCCAAACACAAACCTAGAGTTTATTTTCATGTCTGCGCCTGAAATGCTTATTTGTTTTGCGTTATTACAGGTGAGCAATGTTGTCGTCGGTGTTACGACATGATGGATGTTAGAATATCCATCGACCGATCAAGGAGGGCGTCGATAATTACAAATTTTTATGGTACGGAAATACGATGGATGTAAAGCGGAAGAGTGATATGCATGCTCATTTATATTACAAATGTCACTGAAGTAGATGATCTCCTATGTCTTGTTTACTGTTGTTATGTACATAATCATTTATTTACACTATAGAGGAATTGATATCAAGATAATATCTTCGCTGCTGTCTTTGTACTTATTATGTGTATTAGTTTTCCCAAAATTGTTATACTTGTTGTTCTCCATTATGTCGAATCAGTCAGTTATCCGATTTCTTTTTAGTTCTGTTGTCATCTTCATTAATATCCCACTGTCAACTCCAATCTAATATATCAGTAAAATCGAAGCTGCACAAGGTTTTGGCATCGGCCGGAGAGCAAAGAATAAGAAGCTACTTTGCCGTTGAAGTTGCAGCTCTGAACATTCTTGCACCAGACACCATTTAACCTGGATCCAGAGTCTACTGCAGCAATTAGGTCTAACGAGCTTTGAGTTGGAAAACGTAACATGAATTCATCAATTTCATAGCTTGTCCAATGGCTTCGTGGTGTGCAGGAACATTCACGGCTTCCTGCTACATGGGTCACGGCCGTCACATAGTCGCGATTCTTCTGACCTCTCGCTGTTCAGATCTCGTTAACGGCCCTGAAGGCCGTTGCTCGCACTCTTCGGTAAACTGAAGCCATCTCCGACCCACAACACAAAAATACAATTATTACACAAAAATACAGTTGCTACAGTGTTTTTACTCCAACACATTAACTCTATTTTCTACAATTTTCACTACATTTTCTACACTAAAAATAATATTTCATACACATTTCTATTTATGTTATTATAATTTATTTATAAAAACAAAAACCAATCATGAAAAATTATTTATTATTTATATTTTAGAAAAGTAAATATAATTTATTTTATATATAGAATATGGTAACGGTAAAGCCCTCTATGTAAAAATAAAATATTTATTTTTATACGATATTCATTAAACTAAAAACGAAACATATAGAATATTAAGAGACATTTATAGAATATTAATTTTATTCTTTTAATTATAAAATATTTTAAACATGATTTAAATAAGTTTACATTTAATAAGAAATAAAAATAAAATAAATATTATAACGCTAGAGTTACTATTAAAATATAGTACCACTGTCTGCCAACACTATACTGGCATTAAAATAGATTATCCATTGAAAATGGAAGGTACTCTAATTTAGCGTTTTATGCTAAAATAGAGTACTCATTGGAGATGTTCTCACGACGTTCAGTCAAGATCGAATGTCCCAATAATTACACTATTAAAATAAATAAATAAATAATGTTTTCCCGACTACCATTCCCCACAATCATACAGTAGCGGAATTTACTTTTAAGTACCGACTGACGAAATATAATCGCTAAAAAGGGCTCCAATGCGCTAATTGGCCGTTACCGTGAAGAAAAAAATTAATAAATACAAAAGTAAAATATCTTTACTAATGTTATTGGTTGCATTGTTAGGATGCTATTATCTATTTAGAATATTTGGATAATTTTGATGCACATTTTACTTTGGAAGTTAGCATGTTTGATATATTGAAAAAAAATCAAAATCGGTCTAATTTTGATCCAAACAGGTCGTTGAAGTACGATTTTAATGTGTTTGTTATGTGCCTAATTTTGTATTATTTGGGCATCAGATATAACTATGATGTTCACAATCTTAACAAAACATTATCCATATAAAAAAAAGGGAAAAAAACTATAAGCATTTAACAACCATCATCAATATACATTGGCCAGCACTATTTTCAGCCAAAAAAATATGTTCAAAGCCAGGGACGAACCTACGTTGGGGCTTGGGGAGTCCGTTGACCCCCCGGCCGGCCGGAAAACCGCTTAGCAGGGGAAGATGGAGACGCTCGGCTTTAACTTTTTTTTTCATCGACAGTTGCATATCTCCGTCAATTTAGACAGAATATTGAAGGAATATACCAATTTTGGGGACCAATATTGTCCGACGGGCAAACATTGGGGACCAAAATTGATTTTATCCCAAAATAAATTAATAATGAAGCCCACTTACTAGGCGACAATTGGCTCTTCCAGATCAGTTCCATCCAAATAAAAAAAAATCGAGGACCAAAATTGTACCAAATAAGACAATATCGGAGACTAAAACGTGGCAAATCAGACTCTCGGGGACCAAAAATTGCTCAACGGTCAAACATCGGGGGACCAAAAGTGGCTTTATTCCTACGAGCACCATATTATTCCGGAATAGCTCATTTATCTTGTTTTGGAAAAAGATCATAACAAGAGTCGATCCTTTCCCGCGTCCTTTGTGCGTCATCGTCCTGATTTTAACACAAATAGCATCAATCATGCCCTTCACAAGCAGCGATCAGGATTCTTTCATCCCAAATATTGCAACATTTTGCTTGATTGTTGTTAATAACAATACCCATACTTATGTTGTTGTTGTGACCCAGAAACCTGACTCGAAGTCGTTGTGTAGGGTGCTTTATTTAACAAAGTGACCAGTGCCTTTTCGTTTTTCTCGGATAATATCTCATCACGAAAAACCAATTACAAACAAAACATTCGTAATGATAAATGTTATATGGCAGTGAAAGGTATAGTTTAAGCTTTAATAAACAATTACATATTTATTAAAGTTACCAATCAAATGGCGCAATCAATATGCTTGAAGACTTCCGGGAAAGCTCGAAGAGATAACATTGGGTGCCGATCTGAAAAATAAAAAAGATAGCTCTCTCACGATGGACTGGTAGTTAGTGATCAATCCTTCTTCTCAACTAGCACAAAGTTATTTCAATTTTTCATCATTCTTCACGTTTATAACACCACACGTAATGAACAAGCCATGCATCCGCTGCGACGACAGTAATCAATTGGCCCTTTTAAACTTAGTCTTAATATGAGTACCAATATGCTACCATCAAGAAACATAATTGCACGGCATACACAATCAATTAGGCATAAAAGCAGATAAATAGTTGACAGAACTTACTATCGTGAGGTGTAAATCGTAATCCACTATGCTAACCGGATCGATTTCCATAACCGACTAATGGTACCACTTCAACTTACTAAGCATATCATTCTCTAACCCATATATACTATGAATAGCACCTTCTTTGCCTCAATACGTCTCGTGGCAATCTACATGTACCCCATAGTCCCTTCGAATGGCTTTCACTATGGCAAATGACGATAAGAGGTGAGCATCTCTTTCACTATGTTCCCTACCCATGGTGAATCCGCTCGATTCGCGACTTTTAAGAAAATATATACACCACAAGTGTGTTGTGGATTGGATCTCTGAATGACAGATATCACCTTTATGAAGTAATGGATATATCCGCCAATTACATTTTGCATCCTTGCAAACAACAACGATTACTATGGGACTTGGTCTTTGTATAGGCGAAAGCTACACGAATGGTGATTGACATCCCTCTGAAATCGTTCGCATCCTTGAAAATTTGCTCATCTCTACGAATGCAATTACGTCATGCACCTATTGAACTTACTTCAAAGTTAAATTTGTTGGAGTCTCCGTTCTCTTCCATGCTGTAAGAATATTTCAAAAATATTATCAATTATTAGTATCAATACATAAAACGTTTAAATTAAGAATAAAAAAGTGAACTACTCTGCCAACGGTTTTGACGCACCCAATTAAATTTCACCGTCACATTCCACTTTTAACTGGATAATAACAAACCTCAACCGAATAAATAACTCGTACATACTCCAGACATCAGCATTTCTTTCAAAGTTGAATACAAATTTTCAAAAGGAATTTTTGATACTTTAGCGTGAGTCGATGTCCTACCATCTTTCTTTGGAGGGATATGCATATATCGATACGCGGCGTGAGTTCAGCGATCAACAGTAAGAATGTATTCACATTATACTCACATAATAAAGACAAGCCCCTCTTACCAACTACAATTGTAGATAACATCGCTTCACAACTTGTTACATGCTAAAAACGGTACTGCTATATAGCTTATAAAGTCACATCATATAAAGAGTTTAGGTACAATACAAAATGGACTCGGGTACATAATTTACATAAAAAATTATTAAATAAGTATATAAAAAAATTGGATTTTTTTGACAAATTAACCATATTTGTAGCCAAATACTAACCTCACACCTACAACTCGACCCCATTGTAGAAGGTTGGAACAACAATTGGGCAGAAATGAGTTGGGTTGACGAGCCATCGTCTATCCTTCCGCAGCTCATCAGCGTTCACTCCAGCTCTAGATGTACAACTTGCTTAATGGAAAAAGGAACGAAACCAAAAGCTTATTGGAAAGAACGAATCAATAGAGTTACATGGACCAAGAAATTCGCGGTGGAATGGGTCACCTAGGAGTTTTTTGTCACCTGTGCCGACGATGGACGAAGAAGATGGTACTATCGATTTTTCCTGTCCGCTCTCCTGATTAAAAGAACATATATAAAATAAAATAAAAAGATGCAGTGAGAATAAAATTGTAATCTCGATTGAATGGGGAGCTATGTGTAGAAGTTTATTCAACTGGGTACATCATGATGAAATAACTCTATCAGAGTACTAATTCAAATATTTTTATATTACGGGGATTTAAAACTAGTTTTCCTACTGCTACTACTACTACTAATAATAATAATAATAATAATAATAATAATAATAATAATAATAATAATAATAGTAATCATCATCATCGTCATAATAGTACTTATAATAGTAGTAATAAATATACTACTAATAATATATATATTAATAATTATAATAATAAATAAATAAATTAATTAATTAATTAATAGCATAACCCATTGACTATTTCTGAGTTGGACGTACCATTGACCTAAACTGGACAGTTTCGGAGCGTATGATTGACCTAAACTAGAAATCATATAAATGACTTCATTTCCCAAAACCCTATAATTTTTGGCTTCCTTTCTTCTTATTGCCCCAAGAAGCAGAAGAGAGAAACAGTGCCGCCTCCAGTGAGTTTTATCTGAATTTGTTCTAGTTCAGAAAGATTTTTCAAGATCTTTTCTCCTTCGAATCATTTCCTGCTATGGCTCAACGTGCTGCAGTGAGTGGCCTTTTCTCTATCGATATACAAATTCAATTATGTTTTACATATGTCGTCTTTATTTTAACTTTCGTTGGGGTGGTGGGGATGTTTATCTTGTACATTCTTTGTGGTACGTAGTGTTTTGTCTAAGGAATCATATGTTAAGGTATTGTACGTATGTATAATAATGGAGATCGCTTTAGTGACATGATTTGAGTTGAAGTTATGATTGTGCGGATCAGATCTATTGTATAGTGCTGTTTTATATCTTTTTCCATCTTTCCCAACCAACCGATGGTTTTATCATTTCCTTTTATTCTTTTTTTTTTTCTTTATTGCATTAACAGGTCGAAAACTTGGCATATCTAGTTAAAGATAACCTTCATTGCAAGCGTCTCATTATGTCGGTGGAATACCAAATAGTTAACTCTCTTTTTGATGATTCAAGGTAATCCATTAGGATATGTCACATGGGCCATTTTTACAGAGTTTCAAATTGATTACTTATTCACCTAAGAATTTTCGATTTGCATCTGAAATATCTGGCTGAATAAAATCTTTTGATACAGTAGGTCTAAGGTGGTTCGACTGGCCCCGATGGATGCTTACGAACGTTTGCTCGTTCATCGTCTTGCCGAAATCTTTGGGTAGCTTTTTATTTTCCATCAATGCCAGATTTTCACACAAGACTGTGGGTAAAGGAAAACAGAGGCTCTTAGTTTTGGAGCGCTGCCCTGAATCATCAGCGTAAGTTTATAAGATACATTTTTTCTCTATCATATATATATGCAGAGTTTTAGACAATTATTCTAAACTCTTGATAAATTACAGATCTTTCTTTATGGATAAATATAAACATATAGGGCAAGTTAAATAACATGCTAGTGCTCGCATTATATACGAAGTATCGATGCACATCGCATTCTTGATACTACCTTTCTAATGTTAACTGGATAATACTGCAGGCCTTCTCCGCTCGTGAGTGAATTGCTCTGGCGGTTACATGAAGAAACAGAATTTAACATTGACATATTAAAACATGAAGAAGGCAACTCCATATATATGTCGATATTATTTGGTTCTTACATCCGCTTAATTGTTACAATGGCTAGATAATTCTTTTCTGACGGAGGGGAGGCAAAATGAGCCAATACTGGAGGAAAAAGAGAAAGTTTATCCTGTTGCAAGAATATTTTCTTCGGGTAATAATACTTCGCATCAGAGACCCCAATGTAATATATCTGTCGCTCAGGCGCATGATATTTAATGCTCTTGGGAAAACTGACAAACCAATGAGCCAATATGAAAGGTTATGCAATGATAAGAAACATTACCGGATATCTGAAAGCCATTCAAGTTATTAAATATTTCCTATATAACAGGAATTGCGCATCACTTATTCGACTACGTCCTCGATGTCGTAATGACACCTTGTATCTGTTCATGAAAATTTGAGAGTATCATGATGACAATACCATACCATGGTTTGACTTGGAGTCGTCTGGATCTCACACTGATGATGCGCATTTTGTTGCTCATGTTTAACTCAAAACTTTTGCAGGCCCACAACAGTGTGTTGAGTTACTCAGGTGTTTTACATGAAAGAAACAACTCCAATCAACTCAGGTAAATTACTCTCTCTCTTAGAACCACTTCAAATTTCTTCGTGATATCTGGCTCTTACATCATTTCATCAGTAAATCGGTACAATGGATTCTCAACCACACTACTTGCTTCGTAGCTTCACTTGCCGAAACATATTCGGCTTCGGCCGAAGAATGAGTTACTCTCTCTTGCTTCTTCGACGCCCAACTAAACACTCCGGACCCGAGTGTAAATGTATATGCGGACGTACTCTTCATGTTGTCCATGCTCCCGGCCCAATCACTATCACAAAACCCAAACAACTCCGGGCTTTCTTTTTCATTTCTCTCATACATGAGTCCCAAACTTTTGGTACATTGAATGTACCTCAACACTCTTTTGGCAACTCCAAAATGTGTTTTGCTCGGTCGATGCATAAACCGAAACAACAATTCCGAAGCATACATGATGTCGGACCTCGTAGTGGTGAGATACAACAAACTCCCAATAAGACTCCTATATTGTCCCGCATCGGCATCACCACTACCATCCACTTTCACCAATTTCTCATTCATCAACAACGGAGTCGTAACCGGGTTACACTCCTCCATCTCGAACTTCGCAAGAATATTTTGGGCATACTTCATTTGAGAAATAAATACCCCGTCTTCTCTTTGATCAACCTCAATCCCCAAAAAATAATGTAACAAGCCCAAATCATTCATCTCATATTTCCTCAACATATCATTCTTGAACTCAAGCATCATCTTCTCATCATTTCCCGTAAAAATCAAATCATCAACGTAAAGAGAGACGAGAAGCATAGAATCGGTACCTTGCTTGACATAAAGCATCGGCTCACTTGGACTCCTCTTGAATCCTTTATCGCAGAAATATGCATGGATATTCCCGTACCACGCACGCGGGGCTTGCTTCAATCCATACAAGGCTTTCTCCAATTTGTATACTTTCTCTTCTTCACCTTCCGCCTCAAATCCTTGTGGTTGCTCTACATACACCTCTTCTTTCAACACTTTGTTTCAAGAACGCCGACTTCACATCAAGTTGGTAAAGTTTCCAACCCTTGTGTGCCGCCAAAGCAATCAACAACCGAATAGTCTCATGTCGAGCAACCGGTGCAAATGTCTCATGATAGTCAACACCGGGTTGTTGAGAGTACCATTTCGCCACCAATCTCGCCTTGTACCTTTGCACCGAACCATCCGGGTTAGTCTTCGTCTTGTATATCCACTTCAACCCAACAACGTCCTTCTCCTTTGACTTCTCAACCAACTCCCATGTCTCATTTTTCTCTATCATTTTTATCTCATCTTCCATGGCATTTCTCCAAACTTCTTCGCCAATAGCTTGCTCAAAGCTCTCCGGCTCAACAACAACAAAATTACACCTTGCATAAACTTCACTTAAACGCCTCATTCTTATCGGCGTCGAGCTTGGAGATGATGAACTCGACCCGATATTATTTGTTGGAGATGATGGCCCTTCATCTTCAACATCATGTCCACTACCACTTGGTTCTTCATGTGCATCACCATGAATCGAAAATGACACACTTTCAACACCTTTCTCTTTCCAATCCCAAGTGTCATTCTCATTAAAAATCACATCTCGGCTCTCTATCACCTTGTTTCTCTTCAAGCTAAAGAGCCGATACCCCTTCGATTTTATACTATAGCCAACAAAGACGCACTTCTCGCCTTTATCTTCAAACTTATGCCTCATTTCTTTCGGAACGTGAGCATAGCAAATAGACCCGAACGCCTTCAAGTGATTCACCGATGGCTTTTTGCCTCCGAACCAAGCTTCAAAAGGGGTCATGTTCTCAACCGCCTTCGTGGGACACCAATTTAATAAGTAAACCGCCGTGTACGTTGCTTCGGCCCAAAATGTCAACGGTAGCCTCTTCTCTTTCATCATCGTTCTCGCCATTTCGACAATGGTCCTATTCTTCCTCTCGGCCACTCCGTTTTGCTCCGGTGTGAAGCCAATAGTCAATTGCCTCTCTAGGCCAATATTCTCACAAAACTTCTCAAACTCCTTAGAGTTGTACTCGCCACCTCTATCGCTCCTCAATTTCTTTAGCAACCGGCCACTTTGTCTCTCCACCATTCTATGAAATTTTTTGAAGACATAAAGTGCTTCCGACTTTTGCCTCAAAAAATAAACCCAACACATTCTTGAATAATTATCGATGAATGTGATAAAGTACCGGTTTCCGCCATGTGAGTTCGTGCTCATGGGATCACAAATCTCGGTGTGAACAAGCTCTAATGGTCCTCTTGCTCTCCACGCTTTCTCCTTAGGAAATGACTCTCGATGTATCTTGCCGAGAGCACATGCCTCGCATACGCCACATTTCTCTTCTATGGTTGGTAGCCCATACACCATTTCCTTCTTGCTTAGCAACTTCAAGCTCTCAAAATTTAAATGGCCAAACCTCTTGTGCCACAACCATGAGCCGTCTTCAACACCAACCTTCAAGGCAACACTTCTTTCGGGCTTGAGAGTGAGCGGGAAGTTTCTATTCCTCTCCATTTTAACTACGGCCATCGACTCTCTCTTCTTCTTAATTTTATCAAATATTCGACAAGCCGCACCATCAAAGTGAACCGCATGACCATGCTCAATCAATTGCCCAACACTTACCAAATTTTGAGCCAAATCCGGCATAAGCAAGACATCGTGGATTAGCATCCTACCCTTCTTTGATGCAACCGCAATCGTGCCTCTTCCCTTTGACTTCACAACCGCACCATTGCCCATTGTAATTTGAGTCGTGACGTTGTTATCAAGCTTGTAAAAGATAGACTCATCACCCGTCATGTGGTTGCTACATCCACTATCAACAAACCACACATCTTCTCTCTTCTCAATCGCCGATTGACACGCATAAAAGGTGCTCCCATCATCTCTTTTCTCGGGACACTTTTCTTCGGTGTAGTTTGCTTGCTCCTCATTCTTTAATCTACAAAACTTCTCTTTATGGCCAAACTTCTTGCAATTATAGCATTGAATCTTTCCCTTGTTCCAACAATCTTTTTCGATGTGGCCCGGCTTCTTGCAAAAGTTGCAAGTTCTAGCTTCTCCACCTTGGTTGGCACCTCTACCACCTCCTTGACCGAATCTACCTACAAATCGACCTTGGCCTCTACCACCACTATAACCACCACGAAAGGTATTCTCCGTAGGTGCTTTTTGGTAATGCTCTTTCACATTCACATTCGATTGAAAGGCGCTTTCAAGAGTTTGGTCCCCATGCCTATTCAACCTTTCCTCATGTCTCTCAAGAGAGCCCAAAAGATCATGCACATTCATCGTAGAGAGGTCTTTGGTTTCTTCAAGAACGGCCACAATATTGTCATACTTCGAAGGGAGACTAATCAAAATCTTCTCGCACACCGACTTGTCGGTCAAAGCTTCACCCAAATTCTTTATTTGATTCACAATCTCAATCACCTTAGAGAAATACTCTTGAAGAGTCTCTTTCTCTCTCATTTGCAAATTTTGGAACTTTCTTTTCAAGCCCAAGAGTTTCACCGCCCTAATCTTGTCGGTTCCTTGAAACTCCTTTTGCAAAATTTCCCACGCCTCCTTCGATGTTTGAGCCCCGATTATCCTCGGAAAAATCTTGTTGGAAATGCCTCCTTGAATCAAGAAAAGAGCCCGTGCATCCTTCTTTCGACTCTCCTTCTCGTCGGGATCCACAACCGTAATCTTCACAATATTCCCATTTTCATCCTTCTTTTCTTCAATTTTCTCCTTTTTGACATAACCATCTTCCACAATCTCCCACAAATATTGTGAAATCAAGAGTATCTTCATCTTAATACTCCAATAAACGTAGCTCTCGCCATCGAATACGGGTTGCCCACCTTGCGGAGCCCAAGCACCTCCTTGCATAGCCATGGTGCTCTATTCTCAACCCTAAAGTGATTTTTCTACTCAAATGGAAGACACCCACTTGAAATCACTCAACCCAAAAGCTCGGATACCATTTATGTTGGCCTTGTCATGGATTTATTTGTTATTTATTTTGGCAGCAGCATAGATGTAAAAGGGGCAGAGGCGTTTTTTTTTTCCGCTCAAACTCTCATTCTCTGTTTTTTTTTTTCATTCACCTCTGCCGCAATCGTTCACATCACCACACTACAGAGAAACTCAAAATACTAAATGGGCCAGACACACCAAAAGCTCACATTCAAATATAAATTAAAACATTAATTTTAACACTTTCTTCATAATAATTCGAGGTAAACGATTAGGACATGTCGTGTGCGCCATTCTTTCAAATTTTCTCAACATTTCGTTATTCACGGAGAAGCTTTTGATTTTCATTGGGAAACATCTGGCTGAATAATATGTTTTGATCGAGTAGGTCTAAAGAGCTTCAACTAGCGCGGCTTGTACATAGTCTTGCTGAAATCTTTTAGTCACTTCTTTTCTCTAATTTTGCTCCGGATGGTTATTAAGGTTTTCTTAACCATGCAATGCTAGATTTTCACAATTGATGAAGTTACATGCACCTAAACTTGAAGCGCTGGTCTAAAAAATCAGCGTAAGTTTCATTCTTCTTAATCCTATATATAGGGAGGCACGCTTTTGCAAATGAGCACTTGGAAGAGGAAGGAGAGAAAGCTTATCTCGTTGCATGGTAAAGAATCTTTTACTTCGAATCAAAGACCCCGAAATAATCGAGGTGTCGCTCAAGCATGATATCCCGCTCTTGGGAAAAATTGACAAACCATTGAGTTAAGATCAAAGGTTGCGCAATAATTAGCACTGCAAATAAAGAAGATCAGAATCGTGGATCTTAATCATCTTTCTAGGTCAGCTGAAGCGTGAAACCGGAACAGATCGTCCAATGAGAAAGTCTGAGGAAAGAACACGTGCGAGCTGCAAAGATATTGTTTTCCATTGCAAGCGTCTCATTATATCAGCGGATTGCTTCGTTAACTTTCGTGAGAAAGATTCATGGTAATCAATTAGGATATGTCGTATGCGTACAAAATTTCTCTATGATACCTTATCAGCGAGCATCATTCGATTTTCTCTAGGAAAATTCTTCTTAAATAAAAAAATGTTATGATACAGTAGGTTTAAAGGTGCCTTCAACTCGCGCCGATGAATCCTTACAGCCATTGCCTTGATTTGTTACTGTAGGCACTGCATCAAAAAAGTTGTTTGGCTAGAAAAAAAAAGTGGAACGAGGCCGATTCGATCCGAACATGCTTGTGATCACAGACAGTTCAGAATATGATCATCCATGGCTAACCTAACGAATTGCACCTGCAGGCTCAATAAGAAAACAACCACAACATAATTCGAAGTCATCATCAACCACAAGAACATTATGATCATGGTCAGTTTTGTCAAAATTAAAGCGTAGAGATCAAAATCATTTTCATGATAGGCAGGTCAAAACAGATGACCAAGAGAATACAAAGCTTAAATATGTGTGTGTGTGTATATATATATATATATATATTATTGGAAATAAAATATCTGAAGTTAAAATAAAATACATTCCATTCAAACTTTCCTTTTAGGTGAAGTTGTCATTTAACATGATATCAGAGCTCAAACCAAGAAGTCAAAGGTACGAATACTCACGACCACCCATTAAAAGAATAGGTTACCTCTATTAGGAGAGGATGTGTTCGAAATAAAATTTACAAACTTAGAATCTCATACACTCCCTTCAAGCTTAAGCTTTTGAATCAAGTTGTCATTCAACACATATATGTCGTTTATGTTTATAAAACAACAACAAACAAATAAAAATTACATAGGACTCAGGAAAACTGAAGAAGGGTATGGATTTTTTGTCGACTCGAATATTGAGCAATAAATACTGTTTATGGATCATCCAAAGTTTAGTGTTTAAGCTTAATATATGCACAAAAAATCAAATATATTAAAATTTGGATCACAAAAAGGAAAAAAAAAAGTAATTTGGGTCGAACGCAAATCATTGAACTCATAAACTCGAATATGATCAAACAGCGCGCTAACTCTTAAGGCATAAGTGTTTGTTCAAGCTCTGTGACTATTTTTAACTTTGTGATGCATGCATGCAAAACTACATAACTAGAGGTGGTCATGTATTACCTTTTCGTATGGAAATTCAACGCATAAAGTACAAGCAAGTAGTCAACTACCTATACATCGTTCACTTTGTTACGATCGGTAAACGTGTTTAGAGAAGAGGGGCGTGAATAAACATTTCTATATTTTCTCATGCGCTTATTGGTCTCTATTTGTATCTTTTCGGTTTGAACTCCCACGGCAAGGAAGTGAGAAGCGGAAGATTCCTCAAGTCTTCAATTGTAAACTGATTCGTATGTGTGTGTGTGTCTGTCAGTTTGGCTCAAGCACAAGATTTATTCTGGAAGTTCGGTGTCGAGATCTTGATTGTATATGGGAAAGATTGGGCATTAGCTGTCAAGCTTATCCAATAAGCATATCTATAGGATGTAGTTACTATGTTAATATTCTTTCCTAATTTTATTCCGTAAATTATGTAGGAATTAATGTTGTATACTAGTATATATATTGTACCTCAATCGGAGAGTTTTTTATCCCCTCAAATCATCTTTTCCAGCTTGGTCTCATAGCCATAGGAGCTCACACGTGGAGGGATGTCGTAATAGTCCGATGAGTCGGAACTGTCTCGTGGACACCCCACGGTGACCAGAGGTGTACCAAAAACAATTTCTGATTCCCACCCTGTCCAAATAACCACCATTATGTTGAACGGCGACAACTTCTTACGATGGTACCCATTTGTAAGAATCTAGATTCGAGGCCGATGAAAGATGGGGTATTTGACAGGTGAAAGAAAGGCTCCGCTGGAAAATGATCCAACGTTTCATATATGGGATGCCGAAAATTCTATGGATGGCATGGCTAGTAAACTCCATGGACGAGGAGATTGGCGCAAACTATATGTGCTTTCCTACGGCCCATGGGTTATGGCAGAATCTTAATCAGATGAACTCTGATTTGGGATATCAATCCCATATTTTTTATTTGACTCTCAAACTTGGTGAACTACGACAAGGAGAAGAATTCGATCACCAAGTATTTCAACTCGTTGAAGAGATTCTGGCAGGACCTTGGTATATTTGATGCGTACGAGTGGAAGAATGCTGAAGACGGACAACACCACAAGAAAAAAGTGTGTTGAGTTCGACGAGGTGAGGGGGAGGAGACCATTACCATCCCTTGGTGAAGTATTCTCATAAGTTAGGAGGGAGGAATGTTATGCTTGGCAAGAAAGGATCTGCAGCGACTATTGAGGGTGGGTTCTGCCTTGGTGTTGACTGGACCAGACACACGCAGAGGTGCTGTCAACGTGCGTAAACCAGATGAGAAATCAAATTTCTTGTGTGACTACTGCAACAAGCCGCTTCATGGCAAACCCCCTAACTTCAAGGGCAGAACGGTCGAGAAAAACAGTCGTGCCTTTCCTTCGCAAACGAGGCTGCCAATACCATCACCAAAGAGCAGCTGGAACACACAGGTAACGAAACAAATGCCTTATCTTTGTGGGTTCGGAATTTCTGCTCCATGGATAATTGATTCTGGAGCATCTGACCACATGACCAACCGTTTTGACCTATTGAAACAATACTCACCATGTCCTGAGAACAGAAAAGTTAGGATTGCGGATGGAAGTTTTTCACCGATTTTGGGGAAAGGTTTGGTCCAAATTTCCGAAAAAAATAGACCTTAAAGCCGTTCTTTATGTACCTAAACTCACATGCAACCTTTTGTCAGATAGCAAATTATCCAATGACTAATTGTCGTGTGATCTTTTGTGATTCTCATTGTATTTTTCAGGATCTGAGCCCGGGGAAGATGATTGGCAGTGCTAGAATGGTTAGTGGCCTCTACTATTTTGAGAATATTCAACCGAGTAATAAAGTTGTTCAAGGGCTTAGTAGAATAAGTTCACTTTCTGTTCGTGATCAAATAACGGTATGGCATCTTCGTTTAGGCCACCGTAGTTTTTCATATATGAGATATTTGTTTCCCTCCTTAAAAAATAAATCACATTGATTTTCATTGTGAATCTTGTGTTCTTGCAAAAAGTCGGACGCACACCTTATGTCCAAAAACCTTATTTGGAGTCAAAACCTTTCTACTTATTTCACAGTGATGTGCGGGGACCCTCATAGGTTACGACATCATCCGGAAGGTTCTCGTAACTTTTACGGATGACCATACTCGACTTTTTCGGGGTTTTTTTATGAAAGAAAAAACTGAGGTTGTAATTTTTTTTAAGATTTTTACAGCTTGATTGAAAACCAATTTCAAACAAAAGTATGCATTTTGAGGACTGATATTGGAACAGAGTATTTCAATCAGTATGTGGAAGTTTTTTGAAAGAAAAATGCGCCGTACACCAGTCAACATGCCCTGATACGCCAGAACAAAATGGGGTATCGAAAAGAAAAAATAAGCACTTTCTTGAAGTTGCTAGAGCTATAATGTTTCACTTGAATATTCCAAAATACTTGTGGGGTAATGCAAATTTTAAGTGCAGTATATTTGATTAATAGGATGCTACAAGAGTTTTAAAACACATTACTCCACTAGCTTGTTTAAGAAAATATTTTCCGGATTGCCGTATCAATTCAGATTTACCACTTCAAATGTCGCTTTGCATATGTGCGTGTACCAAGAATCTCGATCAAAATTAGATCCTAGGGCGGCAAAGTGTGTTGTTTTGGGCTATGCTGCAAATCGCAAAGGCTACAAATGTTTTAAACCTTTCACAGAACGTTTTTTTGTAACTGTCGATGCCACCTTCATGGAAACAAAACCATATTCCACCAAAAATTTAATTCAAGGGGGAGAATATAAGGAACAAAATTTTATGGAAACATCCGAGCCTCTTCCATGTTATATTATAGGCCAACCCCTCATCTCTACAAATGAAGAAGGCATGAATTCCGAATCAACAATTGTTGATCGTGAAATTGGTCTATAAGAAGAGGAAATACGACGAATGGAAACAAATCGAAATATCCTTGAACTTCTAGTTTACTCTAGGAGGAGTATTCTCAAAATAGGTGGAGAGTTGAACTAATTGTTCCAGCAGAGCTCAATTGGAAGCCCCGAGCAAAGAAACTGTGGATAATCCAGGTACCTTTTTTCCTCCTAACTCACACTAAATGTCATTTGCCTGTTATACCCGAACCTTCCAATATCAGCCTGAGAGTCCAGCCCCAATCCTCCCACAAGAAAATGATGTTGACCTTCCAATTGCCTTGCGAAAAGGTACTCGAACTTGCACTAAATACCCCATAGCCAGATATATAACCTATGGTCATTTATCGAAATCACATAAGGCATTTACTACTAATATTTCGAAGCATGTTGTGCCTAGAAACATTCAGGAAGCGTTGGCGGATCGGGATTGGATATTAGTGGTATTCGAGAAAATGAATGCCTTAAAGAGGAATGGTACTTGGGAAATTGTTGCAGCACCTAAGAATCAAAAGATAGTAGGGTGAAAATGGGCTTTTACAAGAAAAAGTAAACCAGATGGGATTGTAGAGAGATATAAGGCAAGACTTATGGGAAAAGGTTTCACACAGATATATGGAATAGATTACCAAGAGACGTTTTCTCATGTTGCAAAAATCAACTCAATTCGAGTTCTGCCGTCACTTGCTGTTAATCTCAATTGGCCTTTATACCAGCTAGACGTTAAGAATGCCTTCCTCAATAGAGATCTAGATGAAGTGGTCTTTATGAGTCTTCCTCTAGGTTTTGAAGGCAAACCTAAAGCCGGGAAGGTATGCAGACTAAAAAAGGACTTGTATGGTCTTAAGCAGTCTCCAAGGGCTTGGTTCGAACGCTTTGGAAATTTTGTGAAGCGACTTGGTTATATTCAAAGTCAAGTTGATCACACCATGTTCTACAAGCACGCAAAAGAAGGTAAAGTTGTTGTCTTGATGGTATCATCTTAACAGGAAATGATGATAAGGAACTTGGGGAGCTTAAAAGGCAGCTTGCAAAAGAATTTGAAATCAAGGACTTGGGAGTACTGAAATACTTTCTTGGAATGTAGTTTGCGAGATCCAAGGTATGTATATTTGTGAATCAACGCAACTATGTCCTTGATTTATTAATGGAGACAGGTATGCTAAGTTGTAAGCCGACTGAGACACCTATGGAACCCAACGACAAACTACAATTGGCAAATATAAAATCTGTAAAGAAAAGGGAGCGCTACTAGAGACTAGTCGAGAAACTGATTTATTTATCACACATCGACCTGATATAGCCTTTCTGGTGAGTGTAGTCAGTCAATTCATGCACTCGCCAGGACCTGAACATTTCGAAGCAGCATACCGGATCCTAAGATATCTGAAAGGAACACCCGATAATGATCTTTTGTTCAAATGTCGGGGAAAATTACAAATCAAAGCTTACAGTGATGCAGATTGGGCTGAAAATCCAATTGATAGAAGGTCTACTTCATGATATTGCTCGTTTGTGGGTGGAAATTCAGTCACTTGGCGTAGCTAGAAACATGACGTGGTGGTTCGAAGCAGCGCAGAGGTTGATTTCAGGTCCTTAGCTCATGGAATATGTGAGGCTTTGTGGATTAAGAGATTATTATTGGAGTTGAATATTCAAGTCGGCGCCAATGAAGATGCAATGTGATAGCAAAGCAACAATCTCAATCGTGCACAATCTAGTGCTTCATGATCTTACAAAGCATGTAGAAGTCGACAAGCCTTTCACCAAAGAAAAAAAATAGACATTGGTGTTATTTGTGTGAACTATATCCCTACCACGGAGCAAGTAGCCGACCTACTAACTAAGGGACTATACAAGAGACTATTTGAATGGTTAGTAAGCAAGCTGGGGATGAAAGATATCTTCAAACCAGCTTGAGAGGGAGTGTCGAGACCTTGATTGTATGTGGTAAAGATTGGGCATTAGCTGTCAGGCTTATCCAATAAGCTTATCTATATGATGTAGTTATTATGTGGATATTCTTTCCTCATTCTTTTCTGTAAATTTGGTAGGAATTAATGTTGTAAACTAGTATATATATTGTACCTCATTAGAAGAGTTTTTTATCCCCTCAAATCATCTTTTCCAACTTTCGGAGCTAACTATCAAATGTCTTTCCTTTTCTGTCTTAAGAAGGGAACGCACTAAAACACTTTAGTTTATAACACCATTGCACAACCCAGTTAGCTAAACTACCCTAGCACTCCAATATTGTTCATTAACATATCTCATTTTTCTGCTCGTAGAAATCCTAGCACTTTATTAACACCTTCTTGCTCAGACAACATGCACTTTCTAATGTCTTCTTGCTCAGACTACATATACTTGTTGAACATCTGTTTGCGCATACTACGTGTCGCTTAGAGTTCTCACTCAACTAATTTATGTCTCTCGTCTATCTATTATGTGAGTGAGAGGTGTGTGGGTTTAATTGTTGTAGCTCACTGTATCTTTGATATCCTCACACACTCAAGAATAACAAATCTTCGGTCTTGGTTTCCTTAATCTTGGATCCATCTTGTAGTTTCTTCGTGTTATATGTGGATCTGCCCAAGAGTGATAACTCCCTATGTTGATCTTCAGCTATTTATATGAGTTGGAGTCTTAAATTAGTTGTTGTAGAATGTTGGCAAGGAATTCTTCATCTTTGTTCTCCGATATCGGATTTTTATTGTGCATTAAATGCACTTTTTCAAAATGGGTCTATTTATTTCGACTTTTCTTCGTTCAAAAGGAGATAAACTCCAAACTCAACGACAATCTGCTTTGCTTTTGCGAATCTTCAATCTTCATGTTGCTTTGTCTTGAATTGGTGTGAAAAATATCACATATGGCCAAATGTCCCACATCGATTACGACAAGAAAAATTAACCGGTATATAAGCTGATGGGTCACTCCTCCTATCACCAATTGGTTTTAGGAAGGAACCCCATCAAGCTTATACGGTTACCCCTCCTTACGTGCGGCGCGTGTGTGCGGGACCCGATATCGAAAATTTAACAGTTGGGATTTAAAATATACTCGTTGACATCTTTATCCAAATCTTTGATTTGATTTTTTTCATGACTGAACTGGACATCCGAGATAAAGGAGGATGTTGGCACTTGGATGTGGCATATTATTGGTTACAAAGGAAAGAGGTCGTGGCATTTTATAGGAAGACATATCTCGTGTACAAACAAGACAAAGTGGAAGAAGCGCCATTGCGTCGAAACTCGCTAGAACAAGTGGATTCGACACTCTCATGCTTATACAAATCGCGTCATTGCATGAAGGAGTGGGCAGATGAGAAGAGACGGACCCATGGAGTTCAATATTGGAGACCACGTTTAGTAAAGCTCTTACCTCAGTCAATGTACTTTGCATCTTGCACAAGGGCTACGAGGACTATTTTTTATTGTAGCTAATAAGGTAGTAGGTAAGGTTCTTATAGCCGCAACCTTCCTAGTAACTTGAAGATGCACATCATGTGAACTGATGAGGTCATTCCATCAAAACATAGAAGATTATTCGTTTGTCCTCGAAAATGATATATGTGCAAAAATCGACTCCATGACAGTGTCACCTAGTGCTAAATACTAGGTAATTGGGAAAGGATTGCCCAAGCGAAGCGACTTGGGAACCGAAGGCAGATTGGAAATTTCAAGAGCAACTTCACAACTTGGAGGCGATGAAGGCATCGCCACATCTGGTTGGGTAGAATGTCTTTGATTGCTAAGAATCACGAGCTTCACTAAAGATGAGAATATTCGAAAGGTTCTTGAAGCTTCTAGAAAATGTCCTAGATATATCCTTTTTAATATTGGAATTATATGGAATATTCTTAGAAACTTTTGTGAGCTCTTAGATTAAAACGATTTTATCCGTCCATTCCCATGGGACACCTCCAAAGGGTGCTAGGTTCATTTGTAAATCAAATGGCAATATTTCTCTCTATAAACTAAAAGCTAAATTTTCTTTTTTTTTTTCAAATTGTTAAATTAGGTCACTAATTATACCAGTTTTTGTTTTTTGATTCACTATGTTTAATAATTGCACGGCCACGTCGGATTTCTGGCGATTTGTTTTTTGGTTCACTATGTTTAATAATTGCACGGCCACGCCGGATTTCCGGCGATTTTCGCCGAAAAATTTACCGGTGATCGAAAAGAAATCAGATACGTTAGTTAGTAACCTAAGTTTGAAATTATGAAACATAGTAACTAAAAACTATTTTTCTTTCCTTTTTCATTTCTCCTAACTACTAATTTCCTTTAAACCAAATTGAGTGTAAGTGTGATCGTGGAAATTGGACTCGCAAAGAGCAAGTACACAACTAACTACCCAGACATCATCAATAAACTGGTAAAAAAACTATAGTCTGATAACAAAACCATGCATTTACATCGGCAACCCAAAAGAAAGAAGGGTTGTTCAGGACAATTCGTTAACTACAATACTTTGAAGAGCATTTCGATTCCAGAAAGGACCTGAACGAGGAAGAGGATCACATTCAAACCATTCAGAATGACATGAAGATTTCTCGCGTCTTTGTTTCCCTTCTGCATTGCGGGTACTAACGATGCAGCTGCCGCCCACAGAACGGTTATGGCTGTATAATCAAAACAAAGGTGTTATTAATATCAATCTCATTTATGGAAGGAAATACAAACGAAATGTAGCACATCAATTACTACAAAATCTTAATCAAACGAAAGAAATTAGGCATTTGATTTACCCGTTCCCGCGAACAAATGAGGCCCAATGAGTAGCTGTCCTTTTCTTATATACGTGTCGAGCGCTCCGAAGACCGCTTCGAACACGCCAAACCCTAGCAATACGGAGCCCGCGGTGAAATGTCTGTCTTTGTATGATCCTTGCATGAGCTCCTTTCTTTCCTGAAACACATAGGTATGTATAGAAATGGGGATCCCATTATTATTACCGCCTCAAAGATTTTCCAGTTCCCAAGTTTCATATCATGTTATAAATATTTCTTCTGCGGATGATTTTAAACACAAGTATCACAACATACGCTATAATTTCATAATTTTCATCTTTTCGGATTATTAATCTGTATGAATACTAGGCACCTTAAAGTTTTACCCCAACTCACTTGTTCCAGCAGTTCAAACAATATGAAATAGGGTAAATAGCATGTAACCCACTTGTGATTTGAAAAATAAGCATAAAAACCCTTATGTTTCGGAAATAGCGTAAAATCTCTTTCTTGTCATATTTACCTAATAATTGGGGGGTACCGTGCTGTTTTAGAAAACACAGGGGATACGGTGCTAAAGTTTCGACAACACAAAGGCTACTGTGCTAAGTTTTAAACAACATCGGGGATACAATACTAAGTTTTAAATAGCACAAGGTAGTTTTGCGCAATAAACAAAGCATAGGATAGTTATGTGCATTTCGGTATAACCACATGGGGGTATTGCATAATTTACCCTATGAAATAATTACCGCGGATATAAAGCCACTTTTGGTCCCGCGATGTTTGCCCGTTAATCATTTTGTATCTCTGATATTTCGATTGTCACATCTAGTCCCCAATGTTGACTAATTCGGGACCATTTTCGTCCCACGATTTAGTTTTCCTAATTTTGATGAAATTGATCTAAAAACGCCAATGAACGGGCTTCTTTATTAATTTATTTTGAGATAAAATCACTTTTATTCCCGATGCTTGCCCATCTAACAATTTTAATCCCCGAAATTGGTATATTCCAAGAATATTCCACCTAAATCTATGAAAATCCAATCGAGGATCAAAATTATCCTAACATCAGACAATATCGGAACTAAATGTGGCAAGTCAAAATATCAGGGACTAAAAGTTGTTCTATCCCAATTACAGCAACATCATTTTCTACTAACAATGGTGCATCAATTTCGGATCCGCAGCTATCTACATAACAGTTTTAAATCAAACCCTCGCGCATGAATACGTAACGTTATGGTCCAAGAAAAGTCGCTTACCTCGGTGAGTCGCTGAATCCTTGCTTCAACTTGAGATGGAGCACCTCGCGATCCATCGGATGATCTACCACCGGCGGCGACGGCGACGGGCTTAACTTGTTTCTTCAACTCTTCGATCTCTTCTTGAATGGTCCTAAGTTTCCTCACTTGCAAACCGAGGGAACCAGTGTACAGCGTCAATACGAAGAGCCCACTCATGACAATTGGATGTATCAGAGCGAACGATTTACTTTCGAGGATCCCAAATTGCCCATCAATGGCTTGTGCGTCCTATTACAAACCCTTTCACCATCAATTGACAACGTACAAAAGAAAAAGAAAAAAAATCTTTATAAATTATGCATATACTTGCCTGTGGGTCGAGGAAGAATGGCAATGTGAAGGCTGTGAGAGGGATTGAGCCCGAGCTGAGGAGCTTTAGAGGGCCGTAAGACGACAAATAATCTTTCAAAGAGTTAACGACGTTTCGGGATTTTGAATTGATCCGATTTTGTTGAGGAGGTAATTGCTTATTGGGGAGAGAGGAGCGAATCTTGGGTAGTTTTATGACCGGAAGTTTGGTGAGAGCAGAGGAGGCCATGCTTGCAATCATAGGAGAGCGTTGTGAAAGTTTTTTTTCTTGCCAAGAACTAAGTAGGAGACCGTTAATCTGAAAGTTTATTTTTTTCTTTGCAAGAACTGAGGGTAATTAATGCGGTATTTATATTGAAGTTGGGAGGCAACGGCTGTAGAGTCGCACGTGGACAGGTGCGCGTGGCGTAGCGTAGGTGTTAGAAGATGCACGAAATTGTTCTAACATCTTCGAGACGATTTCTAGTCAAGGCCGCGACGGTGGTTACTTAGTTTGCAACTTCGATATTGATTTGGGTGGAAAGAGACAAGGAAGAAAGTTCACGTGTGAAATTATGGTGTGTTTTCCTGATTCTGGAAAATATATATATATGTAACTATGCAGTAACTACCATCTGTTATGTGGCTTTTTACGCCACGTTTCAACGCCGAGTCTTGTAAAATATGATTCATCACGTTTCTTGAATTATCTTTTTACTAGATCAAAGAGAAATAATCCAAAATTGCAACTATGCAATGCAATGAGACCAGATCATCTCTTTATGTGCCATTTTTTATGTTACAAAAATATCATTATTATGTGATAAATATTAATTTATATATCTATATCTATATTATTATAAAAGTGTGAATTCCAAATATATTTTGTCTTATCTATATTATGATCATTTTTTAAATAATCTATATTATTATTTATAAGTAATAAATAATATAATGCATTCAATAATTTGGAAATTTCATAAACGCATTATCTATATCTATATTATTATCTATATCTATCTATATCTATATCTATATTATTATAAAAGTATGAATCCCAAATGTGTTTTGTCCTATTGTGCTGTGACCATTTTATCCTTAAATGATTTTTTTAATAATCTATATTATTATTTATAAGTAATAAATAATATAATGCATTCCATAATTTGGAAATTTCATTAACGCATTAAATGAGAATTATTTTTCATCTGTAACATGCATTGCACCTACATCCTACATCAGAACATTTCGATTACTATATATAATAATATAATAAATAAGATTATGCGTTAACGTATGTATAATAAATAAGATTATGCATTAACGTATGACATTCTACATGTACAGCGTTTGAACAATACCATGCTAATGCAATGTACTCGGAGGACTATATATGGCATTCTAATGCAATATACAAAACAAAATTAGTCATTTGTATTCTAATGCAATATACAAAACAAAATTTATTTACAAAGAATATCTAAACCCATGGTATTCAACAAATTCAAATGCGTGTGTGTATATATATATATATATATATAGATGTTGATATAGATGTTTCCTCTTTGATGTGCTAGACTTACGAGTTATTCCTTGCGTGCCAAATTCGGTTCCACAACAACAACCCTGAAGAACTTAGGTCTCACGATCGTTCCAATTAAATCCATACTTAGCGAGGATTTTTTACATTTTTGTTTACATCAATAAATATTGTATGGGATTTTTACATTTTTGGTCCCCGATGTTTGGCGTATCGGCGTTTTTTGTCCCCAATTTTCCCGAGTTACAGTTTCAGTCCCCAATGTTACCGATTTTGGGCGTTTTTGATCCCCGGTTAACTTAATCGTTAGTTTCTACGAAATTTAACACGTTACACACACCTGATTTTCATTGTATTCGACGTAAATGCTCAGAAATCATCTTCTTCAACATGGAATGAAAGACTTGGGGGAGAGTTGGGGCATAAACTCGAACTAACGTCAATTATAACAACGAAATGTTCCGAGCCTTTAAGTCGACGTGAGCACTTTTTTGTGGGTTGTAATATGAAAGTAGAATGTTTTAATGTGGAAAGAGTGAAATCAGGTGCGTATAACGTGTTAAATTTCCTCCAAACATACAATTAAGTTAACCGAGGGATCAAGCCCAAAAATCGGTATCATTGGGGACTGAAACTGTAAGTCGGAAAAATGAGACCAAGAACGCCCATAGGCCAAACATCGGGGACAAAAAATGTAAAAATCCCAATATTGTATTGTGCTGCTTTTTATTTCCACATTCTCTAGGGCGTCTTTGCTTGGCTTCATTGGAAGGAGAGAGCCTTGACATCCACGTGTACAAAATATTACATAAATTTTAAACTGGCGATATTTTTCATTTTATGTACAAAGTTAATGAAAGTGGTGATATATTTTGATTTTATTTTTGACGAAATCATAGGTATCCATTATCGTTGACATAGTGAAGATATTTGTTTGCTTGGACTGGGTTCCATGAGTTTTTCCTTAATATGTTTTCGACGTAAAAAAAAAGAATCTTCTTGTATATTTTTCTAACTTACGCATTTATATTCCCTAATGAATTATAAACCATATTAAGATTTAACATAGAGAAATTTTTACATTTCTCGTCCTCGATGTTTGGCCTACGAGCATTTTTGGTTCCTCATTTTCTAAAGTTATCCCTAACATAGACATACGTCCTAAGCGTATATAATTGTTATCCCTAACATAGATATACATCCTAAGTGTAAATAATTTAAAAACCTGTTAATGTACACTGTTCTCACGTGCAACGCACGTATCACCTACTAGTTATTATAAAAATGTGAATCTCAAATGTGTTTTGTCCTATTGTGCTGTGACCATTTTACCCTTAAATGATTTTTTTAATAATCAATATTATTATTTATAAGTAATAAATAATATAATGCATTCCATAATTTGGAAATTTCATTAACGCATTAAATGAGAATTATTTTTCATCTATAACATGCATTGCACCTACATCCTACATCAGAACATTTCGATTACTATATATAATAATATAATAAATAAGATTATGCGTTAACGTATTTATAATAAATAAGATTATGCATTAACGTATGACATTCTACATGTACAGCGTTTGAACAATACCATGCTAATGCAATGTACTCGGAGGACTATATATGGCATTCTAATGCAATATACAAAACAAAATTAGTCATTTGTATTCTAATGCAATGTACAAAACAAAATTTATTTACAAAGAATATCTAAACCCATGGTATTCAACAAATTCAAATGCGTGTGTATATATATATATAGATGTTGATATAGATGTTTCCTCTTTGATGTGCTAGACTTACGAGTTATTCCTTGCGTGCCTAATTCGGTTCCACAACAACAACCCTGGAGAACTTAGGTCTCACGATCGTTCCAATTAAATCCCTACTTAGCGAGGATTTTTTACATTTTTGTTTACATCAATAAATATTGTATGGGATTTTTACATTTTTGGTCCCCGATGTTTGGCGTATCGGCGTTTTTTGTCCCCAATTTTCCCGAGTTACAGTTTCAGTCCCCAATGTTACCGATTTTGGGCGTTTTTGATCCCCGGTTAACTTAATCGTTAGTTTCTACGAAATTTAACACGTTACACACACCTGATTTTCATTGTATTCGACGTAAATGCTCAGAAATCATCTTCTTCAACATGGAATGAAAGACTTGGGGGAGAGTTGGGGCATAAACTCGAACTAACGTCAATTATAACAACGAAATGTTCTGAGCCTTTAAGTTGACGTGAGCACTTTTTTGTGGGTTGTAATATGAAAGTAGAATGTTTTAATGTGGAAAGAGTGAAATCAGATGCGTCTAACGTGTTAAATTTCCTCCAAACATACGATTAAGTTAACCGAGGGATCAAGCCCAAAAATCGGTATCATTGGGGACTGAAACTTTAAGTCGGAAAAACGAGACCAAGAACGCCTATAGGCCAAACATCGGGGACAAAAAATGTAAAAATCCCAATATTGTATTGTGCTGCTTTTTATTTCCACATTCTCTAGGGCGTCTTTGCTTGGCTTCATTCGAAGGAGAGAGCCTTGACATCCACGTGTACAAAATATTACATAAATTTTAAACTGGCGATATTTTTCATTTTATGTACAAAGTTAATGAAAGTGGTGATATATTTTGATTTTATTTTTGACGAAATCATAGGTATCTATTATCGTTGACATAGTGAAGATATTTGTTTGCTTGGACTGGGTTCCATGAGTTTTTCCTTAATATGTTTTCGACGTAAAAAAAAAAGAATCTTCTTGTATATTTTTCTAACTTACGCATTTATATTCCCTAATGAATTATAAACCATATTAAGATTTAACATAGAGAAATTTTTACATTTCTCGTCCTCGATGTTTGGCCTACGAGCATTTTTGGTTCCGCATTTTCTAAAGTTATCCCTAACATAGATATACGTCCTAAGCGTAAATAATTGTTATCCCTAACATAGATATACATCCTAAGTGTAAATAATTTAAAAACCTGTTAATGTACACTGTTCTCACGTGCAACGCACGTATCACCTACTAGTTATTATAAAAATGTGAATCTCAAATGTGTTTTGTCCTATTGTGCTGTGACCATTTTACCCTTAAATGATTTTTTTAATAATCAATATTATTATTTATAAGTAATAAATAATATAATGCATTCCATAATTTGGAAATTTCATTAACGCATTAAATGAGAATTATTTTTCATCTATAACATGCATTGCACCTACATCCTACATCAGAACATTTCGATTACTATATATAATAATATAATAAATAAGATTATGCGTTAACGTATTTATAATAAATAAGATTAAGCATTAACGTATGACATTCTACATGTACAGCGTTTGAACAATACCATGCTAATGCAATGTACTCGGAGGACTATATATGGCATTCTAATGCAATATACAAAACAAAATTAGTCATTTGTATTCTAATGCAATGTACAAAACAAAATTTATTTACAAAGAATATCTAAACCCATGGTATTCAACAAATTCAAATGCGTGTGTATATATATATATAGATGTTGATATAGATGTTTCCTCTTTGATGTGCTAGACTTACGAGTTATTCCTTGCGTGCCTAATTCGGTTCCACAACAACAACCCTGGAGAACTTAGGTCTCACGATCGTTCCAATTAAATCCCTACTTAGCGAGGATTTTTTACATTTTTGTTTACATCAATAAATATTGTATGGGATTTTTACATTTTTGGTCCCCGATGTTTGGCGTATCGGCGTTTTTTGTCCCCAATTTTCCCGAGTTACAGTTTCAGTCCCCAATGTTACCGATTTTGGGCGTTTTTGATCCCCGGTTAACTTAATCGTTAGTTTCTACGGAATTTAACACGTTACACACACCTGATTTTCATTGTATTCGACGTAAATGCTCAGAAATCATCTTCTTCAACATGGAATGAAAGACTTGGGGGAGAGTTGGGGCATAAACTCGAACTAACGTCAATTATAACAACGAAATGTTCTGAGCCTTTAAGTCGACGTGAGCACTTTTTTGTGGGTTGTAATATGAAAGTAGAATGTTTTAATGTGGAAAGAGTGAAATCAGGTGCGTATAACGTGTTAAATTTCCTCCAAACATACGATTAAGTTAACCGAGGGATCAAGCCCAAAAATCGGTATCATTGGGGACTGAAACTTTAAGTCGGAAAAGTGAGACCAAGAACGCCCATAGGCCAAACATCGGGGACAAAAAATGTAAAAATCCCAATATTGTTTTGTGCTGCTTTTTATTTCCACATTCTCTAGAGCGTCTTTGCTTGGCTTCATTCGAAGGAGAGAGCCTTGACATCCACGTGTACAAAATATTACGTAAATTTTAAACTGACGAGGATTTTTTACATTTTTGTTTACATCAATAAATAATGTATGGGATTTTTACATTTTTGGACCCCGATGTTTGGCGTATAGGCGTTTTTTGTCCCCAATTTTCCCGAGTTACAGTTTCAGTCCCCAATGTTACTGATTTTGGGCGTTTTTGATCCCCGGTTAACTTAATCGTTAGTTTCTACGGAATTTAACACGTTACACACACCTGATTTTCATTGTATTCGACGTAAATGCTCAGAAATCATCTTCTTCAACATGGAATGAAAGACTTGGGGGAGAGTTGGGGCATAAACTCGAACTAACGTCAATTATAACAACGAAATGTTCTGAGCCTTTAAGTCGACGTGAGCACTTTTTTGTGGGTTGTAATATGAAAGTAGAATGTTTTAATGTGGAAAGAGTGAAATCAGGTGCGTATAACGTGTTAAATTTCCTCCAAACATACGATTAAGTTAACCGAGGGATCAAGCCCAAAAATCGGTATCATTGGGGACCGGTGAACCACGCGAGCAGGTTAGATGCGTGGGACGGGACTGAAACTTTAAGTCGGAAAAGTGAGACCAAGAACGCCCATAGGCCAAACATCGGGGACAAAAAATGTAAAAATCCCAATATTGTTTTGTGCTGCTTTTTATTTCCACATTCTCTAGAGCGCCTTTGCTTGGCTTCATTCGAAGGAGAGAGCCTTGACATCCACGTGTACAAAATATTACGTAAATTTTAAACTTGCGAGGATTTTTTACATTTTTGTTTACATCAATAAATAATGTATGGGATTTTTACATTTTTGGACCCCGATGTTTGGCGTATAGGCGTTTTTTGTCCCCAATTTTCCCGAGTTACAGTTTCAGTCCCCAATGTTACCGATTTTGGGCGTTTTTGATCCCCGGTTAACTTAATCGTTAGTTTCTACGGAATTTAACACGTTACACACACCTGATTTTCATTGTATTCGACGTAAATGCTCAGAAATCATCTTCTTCAACATGGAATGAAAGACTTGGGGGAGAGTTGGGGCATAAACTCGAACTAACGTCAATTATAACAACGAAATGTTCTGAGCCTTTAAGTCGACGTGAGCACTTTTTTGTGGGTTGTAATATGAAAGTAGAATGTTTTAATGTGGAAAGAGTGAAATCAGGTGCGTATAACGTGTTAAATTTCCTCCAAACATACGATTAAGTTAACCGAGGGATCAAGCCCAAAAATCGGTATCATTGGGGACTGAAACTTTAAGTCGGAAAAATGAGACCAAGAACGCCCATAGGCCAAACATCGGGGACAAAAAATGTAAAAATCCCAATATTGTATTGTGCTGCTTTTTATTTCCACATTCTCTAGAGCGTCTTTGCTTGGCTTCATTCGAAGGAGAGAGCCTTGACATCCACGTGTAAAAAATATTACATAAATTTTAAACTGACGAGGATTTTTTACAGTTTTGTTTACATCAATAAATATTGTATGGGATTTTTACATTTGTGGTCCCCAATGTTTGGCGTATAGGCGTTTTTTGTCCCCAATTTTCCCGAGTTACAGTTTCAGTCCCCAATGTTACCGATTTTGGGCGTTTTTGATCCCCGGTTAACTTAATCGTTAGTTTCTACGGAATTTAACACGTTACACACACCTGATTTTCATTGTATTCGACGTAAATGCTCAGAAATCATCTTCTTCAACATGGAATGAAAGACTTGGGGGAGAGTTGGGGCATAAACTCGAACTAACGTCAATTATAACAACGAAATGTTCTGAGCCTTTAAGTCGACGTGAGCACTTTTTTGTGGGTTGTAATATGAAAGTAGAATGTTTTAATGTGGAAAGAGTGAAATCAGGTGCGTATAACGTGTTAAATTTCCTCCAAACATACGATTAAGTTAACCGAGGGATCAAGCCCAAAAATCGGTATCATTGGGGACTGAAACTTTAAGTCGGAAAAATGAGACCAAGAACGCCCATAGGCCAAACATCGGGGACAAAAAATGTAAAAATCCCAATATTGTATTGTGCTGCTTTTTATTTCCACATTCTCTAGAGCGTCTTTGCTTGGCTTCATTCGAAGGAGAGAGCCTTGACATCCACGTGTAAAAAATATTACATAAATTTTAAACTGACGAGGATTTTTTACAGTTTTGTTTACATCAATAAATATTGTATGGGATTTTTACATTTGTGGTCCCCAATGTTTGGCGTATAGGCGTTTTTTGTCCCCAATTTTCCCGAGTTACAGTTTCAGTCCCCAATGTTACCGATTTTGGGCGTTTTTGATCCCCGGTTAACTTAATCGTTAGTTTCTACGGAATTTAACACGTTACACACACCTGATTTTCATTGTATTCGACGTAAATGCTCAGAAATCATCTTCTTCAACATGGAATGAAAGACTTGGGGGAGAGTTGGGGCATAAACTCGAACTAACGTCAATTATAACAACGAAATGTTCTGAGCCTTTAAGTCGACGTGAGCACTTTTTTGTGGGTTGTAATATGAAAGTAGAATGTTTTAATGTGGAAAGAGTGAAATCAGGTGCGTATAACGTGTTAAATTTCCTCCAAACATACGATTAAGTTAACCGAGGGATCAAGCCCAAAAATCGGTATCATTGGGGACTGAAACTTTAAGTCGGAAAAATGAGACCAAGAACGCCCATAGGCCAAACATCGGGGACAAAAAATGTAAAAATCCCAATATTGTATTGTGCTGCTTTTTATTTCCACATTCTCTAGAGCGTCTTTGCTTGGCTTCATTCGAAGGAGAGAGCCTTGATATCCACGTGTACAAAATATTACATAAATTTTAAACTGGCGATATTTTTCATTTTATGTTCAAAGTTAATGAAAGTGGTGATATATTTTGATTTTATTTTTGACGAAATCATAGGTATCCATTATCGTTGACATAGTGAAGATATTTGTTTGCTTGGACTGGGTTCCATGAGTTTTTCCTTAATATGTTTTCGACGTAAAAAAAAAAGAATCTTCTTGTATATTTTTCTAACTTACGCATTTATTTTCCCTAATGAATTATAAACCATATTAAGATTTAACATAGAGAAATTTTTACATTTCTCGTCCTCGATGTTTGGCCTACGAGCATTTTTTGTTCCTCATTTTCTAAAGTTATCCCTAACATAGATATACGTCATAAGCGTAAATAATTGTTATCCCTAACATAGATATACATCCTAAGTGTAAATAATTTAAAAACCTGTTAATGTACACTGTTCTCACGTGCAACGCACGTATCACCTACTAGTTATTATAAAAATGTGAATCTCAAATGTGTTTTGTCCTATTGTGCTGTGACCATTTTACCCTTAAATGATTTTTTTAATAATCAATATTATTATTTATAAGTAATAAATAATATAATGCATTCCATAATTTGGAAATTTCATTAACGCATTAAATGAGAATTATTTTTCATCTGTAACGTGCATTGCACCTACATCCTACATCAGAACATTTCGATTACTATATATAATAATATAATAAATAAGATTATGCGTTAACATATGTATAATAAATAAGATTATGCATTAACGTATGACATTCTACATGTACAGCGTTTGAACAATACCATGCTAATGCAATGTACTCGGAGGACTATATATGGCATTCTAATGCAATATACAAAACAAAATTAGTCATTTGTATTCTAATGCAATGTACAAAACAAAATTTATTTACAAAGAATATCTAAACCCATGGTATTCAACAAATTCAAATGCGTGTGTATATATATATATATAGATGTTGATATAGATGTTTCCTCTTTGATGTGCTAGACTTACGAGTTATTGCTTGCGTGCCAAATTCGGTTCCACAACAACAACCCTGGAGAACTTAGGTCTCACGATCGTTCCAATTAAATCCCTACTTAGCGAGGATCGGCGTGCTGCGATAAAGATTGTTGTCACTAGGCAGGGAGCGGATAAAAATCCGCGGCAAGATAAAAAGACTACAAGGAAGCTCATATTCATTGATTCCAATGTATGTACGCTTTCACGTTATTTAAACTAATTTATTCGATTATCAAACTCGCTCAAAGCTTCACATCCAACTATTTCAGGGCACACCAATTCATGGAATTATTTTTTCAAGCGCTCTTGAACATTTCGACCGCACGTTGCTCGCCCAAAAAACGTATATTCTATCAAATCTCAGCATGAAAGAAATAAACCCTTGCTATCCAACGTTAATCCTAATATAGAGTTGATCTTCAATCCATCAACACATGTCTCCGAGGTTGGGGAACATCTTGATTTCACGAGCAAATCTTTCAAGTTTTCGAGCTTCTCTCATGTTATTGGCGAGCCGGATGAGAACCTACTTTTCGATAGACATTTTACAATACATATTTATTATTAAGTAAAGAATATTCTCAAATATTTGACATAGATATTCCTTCTAAGTATAAATATTAAACATGGTTACTGTATTAAAAAAATACAGATTGCTCTCACATGCATCGCACGTATTTCCAACTAGCTATGATAAAAATATAAATCTCAAATGTGTTTTGTCCTAGTGTTTTGACGTTTTTACCATTAATTAACTAATTTGCCTTTAAATAATTGTTTTTGCTTAATAATAATAATAATTAATTCTTGGTCCACCACCTGGGCGAATCATTTGCCTAAAAAAAAATTAATAGCGTCCATCCAGAAATCTATCATAAATTAAAAATGTTTATTAAGACATTAAATTAAAAGCAAGAAATAACTGCAAGGGCCATCATATGTCAGTATCCTTAAAAACCATTCAATTCTACTGTTAAATGACATTGTTGTTCTCGTGTTTTCAAAAAAACAATAATAACATCTGAATTAATATATTTCTTTAAAATGCATTATTCTTAATTTTATTGAATAAAAAAAATATAAATTCCATCTATACTATATTAAAAGTGCGAATGAAGAAAAATGTGTTTTGTCCTACTGTTAAATGACATTCTTGTCTTCGTTGTTTAAAAAAAATGTGAATTAATAATGACATTGCATTTGGGTATTTGGAGTTGTCAATTAATTGGTCTTCTTACGTATACGATGTTTATTGTTTATGTGAATTTGGTATTGGAGTAGCATGCATTGTTGTATTTAGAGCTGATTTTTCTGATGCTTTGGTCTAGAATATACTAATATTTCATTTCTTTATTTACCAAGAAGAAGCTCACATTCCTTGGTGATATTTCTTTTTCTGTATGAGTTGTAGCATTGAAAGGACCTGCTTAATTTGTAAAGGAACGTTAAATAATGTAATATCCTTTTCTAACCAGGCATGGTAGGGGCAAGGATTTTGCAAGAAGGAACTTAGTCGGGATGCATTAGAGATTATCTGAGGAAGGAGGCTTTTTCTTATAGCACCCACTGACGGTTTACCACTCCACTCATCTTCTTTACTTTATCATTCGAAGGTTTCCCTAGCTAGCCCATTTTCAGTTCCTTTTCCACTTCTTCCTGATCACCACTTCTCACGTTCTTCGACTTTAAGTCCCTTTGTCAAAGCTTTGTACTTTCCTCCATCATTCTATACTATCATAAAAGTATGAATCGCAAATATGTTTTGTCCTATTGTGTTTTGACGATTTTACCCCTAATTAATTATTTTACCTTTAAATAATTGTTTTTTGTTTAATATTTAATAATACTTAACTCTTGATCCACCACCTTGTACATAACAATATAAGCAAACCATTCTCCTCAAAAGAAAATTAATAGCGTCCATCTAGCAATTTATCATAACTTAAAAATTGCAAGACTGAGAAGTGACAAATGAGTAATGAGAGAGAATGATGGAGGAAAGTACAGAGCTTTGACAAGGAGACTTAGAATCGAAATGTGAGAAGTGGTGATCAGGGAGAAGTGGAAAAGGAACTGAAAAGGGGCTAGCAAGGGAAACGTTCGAATGATAAACTAAAGAAGATGAGTGGAGTGATAAACCTAAAAAATACGACGATGAAGATGACTAGGAGAGTCTAAAACATAGACAAAATGAAGAAAAGAGTGACAACACGTCTGAAGAAGCAAAAATATTAAGGGGTAGGGAAATACTGGGGGGAAAGGCCATCGAAGGATCACGTAAAAGGTTATGAAGCGGGGAATGATAGATATCAACATATACAAAGGTGATAACAAGAATGATGGTCAAAAATACGAGTGTAAAGAGGTGAACAGAAATATATGTGATTCATATAAACAACCCGTCTGATTTCGTTTATTAATCAATTTGCTTCAAATTCTTGTATTTTGTTAGTTGGTCAGTGTGTCCATGAGTGGCATATGTATAATGTAGCATTGGGTTTTTCAAGGGTGGAGATGTGTAATTTGTATGGTTAATGTACACAAAAATACAGACAGTTCTCACGTGCAACGCACGTATACCTACTAGGATAAGATTATTCATGACCAATGATTATCCTTTTCCGACAAATTGACGAGAACATTATTTATTCATTTATGCTCATGCACATGTGAATCATTTCAATCCGGCATGTAATAATCAATTTAATTAGCACCACTTTTGATCTATAAATTCACACATACACAATTTCAACATTGACCGACGTCGACTGAGTTTCTGCATAGGTAAAGTTGATTATACGTCTCTTTCATAAGTGTTCATTAGATATGTGTCTTTTTGTTTTATTTATGCAAAAAACAATCCACATGCAACATAATCCGTGGAAGTAAAAGTGGTTTGCGGAGAGAAATACCCGATGAAATCTTGATCTCGGTTTCCAGTTAAATCAATATTGTTGTGCAAATGTGTGTGTGCAAGCTTTGGCTATCAATCACACAAGATCAAGTATTTATTCACGAGCATATGATGCACACTACTGAAAGAATTTGAGCCACTGGTATCCAACGTCCCATGAGATCCATGTCTTGTGGCTTGATGTTGGAGTATTCATGGTTCCCACGATTCCATTACCAACTAATGAATCCAATAGCCAGAAGATTTTTACAATTGCCTCCCTCCGATCATAAATATGAGTATGAATATGATCTTCTAATACTACCGTGGTATGTTTCAGAACAATATCTTTCAATATTGCCTTTTCTTCTCCAAATTGAAAAGGCAGCAATGGGTGTTTCAAGATTCTCCACCTAAGTGTTGATGGTACATGGAGAACAATCGATATCCCCCGTTCACGACCTGTCAACTCAGAAAAACCACTCATAACCAAGTCAGTGTAGAAGAAGGAGTTTACATCACCCTTTTATTTCCCAGTACTTGTGAATACGAGTAAGCAACTATTGTGTGCTTGGAAATGGAAATTGAGAAAATGTGGAGATACAATATCCCCGAATCCTTAGGCATCGGTTAGCAACAAGATCATCGATTGGAGAGGAAAGTTGTGCCCTTCAATAAATTATAGGGGTCTACTTCATGTTATGGTGCTTTACGATTATAAAAGCGGGAAATGAGCCGATCATGGTGCTTTAACTCCCGTGGATGTTCACATATTGATTATAACATCGAGACGATTGTGCTCGATATCACAAAAGCGATTACACGTATCGATACACCAAAAACACGGGAACATAAATTCAAAGGGCAACCTAGCTTAGTAGAATTAAGATGGATTCAATCTTATGTTGTGATGAAGCCAAACTGCCATTGTTAAAGATCAAAGATTATGTACTAATAATATCTGAGAAATTTCCAGAGTCATATATGTAGCAAACCAGGAAATGGTAGGGGATGTTGCATGGGTTTAGCAGGTTTGCTTAGTATAACTTATCAATCATTTTGTTGATAGCGAGAGTTGAGCATCCTATAATTTGTTTGCAATAATCGATAAAAAAGTCCAAATACGATGTCACGTCTGTGATGCGTCACCTATCGCTCATCAGCAATACTGCACGAACATATTAAGGATAACTAAATGATCAAAGAAAACAAAGACTCTTACTATTACATACAATATAATGATTCATATTACATTTGCTTGTTGATGAAACCCACTTTGGCTGTGAAGAGCAGTGAAGCACAATCGTGTTTCTGCGATTTTTGCAAATCAAATTAATTAATTCAACATTTACTATTTCCATTAATGCAAAATTTAACCAGCTAATACACGAGCTACACCAAGAAATCATTGGCATTAAATTCCACATTTACTATTTCCATTTTTGTAATGATCGATCAGAAAATACTATGTTATTGAATAGGAAATCTGCCATTTATAAAATCCAGTTTTTCTAGGTGTTTGCTATGTGCTGTTATATTATTACTCCAATTTTCTTCCTCCCTTTTTACGTACTTAACGGATAATATATAACTAAAATTAAATTATAATTCTTGAGCGACGCAGGTTGCGATCCAAGCCGAACCAGCCAACATATGCCGAACATGAAGACTCAACGTCCTCAACCATCGAAATTGAAGCAGATATGTTGCTCACAAAACGTCATCCTCCTCCCTATAATCAATACGATTAGTTCATTAGGTCTCTATAGAAAGATGATTATTGATCGTGTAAGAGAAAAAAAAGAATTGTAGGCGGTAAGCAGAGTGCACGTTGATTTCCACCTCAGACGAATAATCGTGAAATGACTCTGACCCACCACCCTTCCCAAAATTTGCTCAAGCGCTTGCCCATGGTCTTGCATCGACTATATATACCTTCTTAAATTCAAATATCTATTAATTAAACGAATTGATAATGAGTGAAACTGTGTTAAAATATTCTGTGTTAATATACCTTCAGCGAGCTGCACATTTTCAGAATGTTACGTCCGTAATCCGTCACATATCGCTCATCAACAATATTGCACCAACATAGTAAGTGTAACTAGATGATAAAAGAAAATGACTCATATTACATTCGCTTGTCGATGAAACCAAACTTTAGATGTGAAGAGCAGGTAAGGACAACCCTATTTTTGTAATTTTCACAAATCAAGTTAATTTCTGCATTCATCATTTGCCATCAATGCAAAATTTAACCACATAACAAACGAGTTACACCAGGAAATCACTGACAATCGCTTTTCTTCACGGAATGTACACGGTTCACGCAACACTTCATCACTGATAAAATTAGAAGGAAACACAAAATATATAAACACTCCACAAATGGATAATGGCTTACGGAACTATGTGATGAGTGGACAACTCCATCAACATCCTATTAGCCACGAATGACTACAACAATCTTACGATCTTGAGTGTACCAAATGACATGCTTGAACAACATTCAGACTGCCATAGGAGATCGATATCTATCAACGACCAGATCAAACATATCTATCTACTTTCTGTTGCATTCCTACCTAAAGGGAGTTAAAAGCTTTCTAAATGCACCAAGCTCTTCGACCAAAATAATGCAAATCAATGTAAACATCCCATTTTTTATTATATTCGAGGCCACAACAAACACTTATAATCAAGGCGATCAAGTGAAATAAAATATTTTTTAGATATATGACAACCCAATACTTTGCCCATACATTTCTTAGTTGATTGAAGCACCGGAGAGTGAATATCAAAACACAAAATAAATTAAAATTAACGTAGTCATATTGATATACCTTTTTAAAAAAAAATTGCTCAAATAAACAAATCTCTTGCATTATCCCAATAAACATTCAGTTTGTGGCTTGTACTCATCATTTGTTGTTCGTTCCCTTTACAACTTTGACATTTTTATCATTATAACAGGCACATTGACTTGTTGAACATTGGATATTGTTGTTCATGTCTTACAACACAAATTATTAGCTTGTGTTAGTCATTGTTCGTTATGTCTTTGAACACACTCCGGACGGCTTATCTATTTTGTAACTTGCATACGACATGGTGTTGTTGGTTCCATCCGACAGTTACAAATTTGACATGTTGATTTGTATGCATATATTTATTTTGACATGTTGATAATTGTTATGTATTTTTTAAGAATCCTCCAAGCAAGATATCCATTAGCGTCACATCAATTTCAGTTTGTTTATTGCACTTGCCACAGTGTTGTTCATTCCATACCACCGTTATGAGAGTCTAAAACGTAGACAAAATGAAGAAAAGAGTGGCAACACGTCTGAAGCAGCGAAAATATTAAGGGGTAAGGAAATATTGGGGGAAAGTCCATCGAAAGATCATGTAAAAGGTTATGAAGCGAGGAACAATAAATATCAACATATACAAAGGTGGTAAGAAGAATGATGGTCAAAATCCGATTGTAAAGAGCTGAACAGAAAATGTATGTGATTCATATAAGCAACCCGTCTGATTGCTTTTATTAATCAGTTTCAAATTCTTATATTTTGTTAGTTGGTCAGTGTGTCCACGGGTGGTATTTGTGTAGTGCGTTGGGTTTTTCAGGAGGCGGAGATGTGTATGGTTCATGTACACAAAAATACAGATTGTTCTCACGTGCAACGCACGTATTACCTACTGCTATATCAAATGCTTAAACACGCAAATAAAACAATATTATCTACATTTCTCTATCATATTTATCAATATTATATATATTTTTCACTATAATACTTATCAATGTTGTATATGTTTTTTTTTTGTTTATGCACTCGGTATAATAGTATTTATGGTGTAATACTATTTACAGGTATTTTAACACTGATCCAGCGAGGGGTAATAATATTTTTGAACCCTACAACTAGGGTTACAAATGAATCGAATTTTTTTTGCTCGATTCGAGATTCGATTCGAAAATTGAGATTCGAATATCAAATCCGAATAAGAATATTTTTTCCGATTCGAATAATTTTAGAATATGAATACAAATATCGGAGTATTCGATTCGAAATATTTGATTCGAATTCGTAAAAATTTAAATATAAAATATTATTATTCGATATATATTTAAATGTTATATTATAATTCAATATATATATATATATATATATATATTAAATGGGGAATTTTATGGTGCTCATCTTATGTGAGCACCTTCATGAACACGTCACACGTGACATTGAATGATATCACGTCAACATGCCACATCAACATGCAACATCATCATACCACTATTAATACCGCATATGGAATTGATGTGGCATGTTAATTCCTCTCTAGGATAAAACATTTTATAAATTCAACACATATTTAAATATAACATACTATATTATATCTTTTAAATATAATATTATTTTTATTTTCAGAAATAAAAAATTAGAATATTCGAAGATTCGATTCAATGTTCGAATTTTATAATCAAATCAAATTCAAATCCTATTTTAGTATTCGACTAATATTCGAATTCGATTCAATTCGAAATTTAATAATAGAATATGAATAGAATATCATGATATTCAACTCGATTCGATTCGTTTGCAACCCTACCTACAACGATCAAGACTCGTAGAGGTCGAACTTATCTTCAACCGACAATTTCTTGTACAAAGCACTCGCATCATAGACGGTCTCTCGCGGTTTTCCTCGATACATAATTCACTATTTGGAATTATTTTATTTGAGTGGAATGGTATTATTTACAATGGTAGTTATATTAAGATTGGAAGTTAACGAAGTAGGAAAAATTAGATGATATGTGTAATCATTTTTATGCGAAAGATTTCCATATTGACACTGAATTATTTTATTTGAGTGGAATGGTATTATTTACAATCGTTGTATTTGTTGGGTTTGGTGATCCTAAACTCGCCGGAGATCGGCCGGGAGGTGGCCGGAAAGTACCCTGGATGATCACAGAAGAGAATCCAAGGTTGCTGCTGAGAATTATGTCAAGTGCTGGAAATTGCAAGGAGAAATCTGAGCCGTCGGATCATATGCGCGCGTGATCTAAGGGAAAGCATTTGAAGCTCTCAGATTTAATATATGCCGTTAGATGAGGCGCCAATGTGATATCTAAGGGCTGAGATGAGAATTGCTGTTACTAGCAGCGACTTTATAAGTTGGAGCGGAGCGCGCAGTACAAACGACGATGTTGGATGTACAAGCCGTTGATGCAGCAGTGCAGAAACGAAACTGCTGAAGCTGTTATAAATATCAAAAACTAGAGTTCAACCTAATTACTTTGAGAGCTCGTAACTTTTGCTAGGGTTAGAATTAGCAGAAGTTGTTAACTAGAGATTTGTAGAAGACACGGAGATCTGTAACTTTTTTGTTGGTGAGTAATACAAATCGGAGCTCTGTTGGTCCGTGGACGTAGGCCAAATTCGGCCGAACCACGTAAAATCTGTGTTTCGTTTTTTGTGTTTTTAGCTGCGAGTTTGATCCGATTCGAGCTGCGATTGCTCGAATTGTTTAGATCGGTGAATACACTCGTAAACACAGGTCAATCACGAGTCGATCGGTGGTCATAGATCAACAGTATTCTTACATATCTCTCTAATCTCGTCTAATATTCTTATAAGCAGTATTAGTATAATTAATTATGTTGTAATATTTTTATAACCAGTTTTTTATATTTTTATTCTTATCAGTTTTGCCGTTCTATTTCTAAATTTCATGGAGCTTCTCAGTTTTGTTGATAGGAAAATATGTATTGATAAAAAAATAATCTTTGTATTGATTAATACATAATAAATTGGTATGGGTAGGAGTGACAATGGGCGGGTTCGGAGATGGATTTGGACATATAATCCCCATAATAAATTTCCGTTGCAAATACAATTCTCGCTAATTCACCACTTATGATGAACTGGTTCGGGGATCGGGGTCCTGTGGGGATTCAGATCTCCCTATATGTATCTAACACATTAAATTACGTTGCAGCAACAAAATTAACTAGTATATCGACAAATTCGACAATAAAAATAATGAAACATTAAAAAAAAAAAAGAAATTGCGACAAGATACAGCTATGGTGTGTTTTTAGGGTTGAGTTTGGTTTTAGTTTTAATTTTAATCTGAAAATAAAAAAGCATTACAATAATCAATCAACTAAAATGGTGGTGCATGTGACGTGTTTGATTTAGGATTGATTACATTTTAGTTTTAATTTTTTTATTTTGAATACGAAAATTTAAAGGAACGTATCGATCATTGACAATGTTCAAATGAGTATTTCTATATTATTTATATATAAATACATTCGGGGAACGGGAACTCACCATTTGACTCAAATGAGGTCGAATTCGGGGCCGGGGGATGAGTGGAGAAGATGAATCTCATTCTTTTTTCGTCGTCGTATTTTCACCGATAGGATCACAGTCAATTCCCCATCCCTGGTGTAACCGGAGATTCCCCGTCCCAATAATCGGGGTCCCAACAGAGACGGTTCACCTCGAGGATTTTGCTGCCCTTAGATATGTGCAAGTTACTTGTCTTATCAAAAATATAATCTCTTGTACTAGCTAATAAATTGTGACATTTTACAAGAATATAATAGTACTAACTAACACCCTCAGTTTTAACCTTTTTTAAGTCGGTGTGATAAAAGAAGAAAACAATTCAGAACTATATTTATTCTTTATCATCCTCTATTCAACCTTTAGGGGAATAGAAGTCCAAATATACCTATATAATTTAACATCCCCATTCAAATGAAATAAACATTATTGAAAAAATAAATAAGTTAAAACTAAGAACCAACAACTACGCGTGGTCTAATTGGGACTTTTGAAACAGAGGATGAAATTTCCTTAGCGTCCAATTATGGTTGAAAAATATTAACAACCCGTTACGGATATCAAACGAACGTCCACATTAATTAGATCAAAGAATTAGAACACACTTACTTGTGGGATACTTTCTCTATTGCCAATTGATTTTAGAGATGAATCTCATGTGCTTGTGGTTTTGGGCTTTTGGATGATTTTATTCCTAACAAGAGGTATTAGAGTGAGGTTTTAGCCCAGATACGATTGATGTGATCCCCCGACCCTCGTAACGATGTGCTCGGGAGAGCCTGCGGATTATGTTGAATCCAGTTTGATGCCTTGTGTCGAAAGTGTTCTTCACAGGTGGTCAGGCGGCGTGTCCAGTTCGGCGAAAACGGCGATATAATTATTTTTTGATTTGCTGAGCTTGTCACGTAGATGAATAAATTTGTATTTCTCTAAACATGAGTTTATACGATTTTTGTACAATCTTATGCTCTTCATTGAGGGTCACCCTATGCAGTATCGTTTCTCATCTCAATTACATATGTGTCGATATAACTTATTTCCTCCCCAGCTTAAGGTTTCTCCTGCAACAATCGTAGAAACGTCTTACTTCACATACGATTTGATTCACTACTATCGTCTTCGTTCGTTCCTCTTCGTTGTGCACCAAAACATTTCTCTCTCGTCATGTCTTGTATGTTGTGATTGCCATGATCATCACACGTATCTTGTTGAGCACACTCTTCCCCTCTACAAGTTCGTATCATCCACTTACGTTATCTCAAAAATAAGTGTAGCATCATCGCGTCTTCCATCATGGATACACTCACGCTCAAAGAATAAATGTGGTATATTCTCCAGCAATGCTTGACATAATACCACACATTCTGGATCGATAGACCATAACTCTGCAACATGACTAAGGTGATCAACCTCTAATGCATAGTCATTCATATGAGCATAGAGTGTTTAGGTATATGCAACCTATCAAGACAAATGTACATGGATTAAATGTATTGTGTGTTCCTATTAACCGTCTATGTCCTGACGCAACAGCACAACGTGTGTAGCACTATGATAGGCTAGCGTGCGACCAACCACATGTGCCTTGGGAGCGTTTGCCCCGAGTAGAGTGCTAGGCCGGCGGGAAACCGGACCAAGACGAAGAAGTCAATTGTTGGACGACGTGAAGCCGAACTGGATCGGGCTAATCCGATTGCTAGAGGAAGTTGATGATCGTAATGAAAACGATGATAATCTTGTTTCATGATGATGATGATGATGATCTTCATCTCAAATCTAAGACATCTACGGCATCTCGTGTTACTAGACCCGTCGATGAAGATAAAGAGGAGTTTACTTTTGATGAGAGTGATAGGGATATTAATATCCTCAAATCAAACGAATATCGAGATAATGTCATAAACGAAGAAAATGGAATGGAATCAGATAACTCGGACAATGATTCACGAAGCTGATATGCTTCGAAACCCTTTTTTCTTATATAGTATCTATTCGTTTTCGAGACGTATTATTTAGCTGCATTTTAATATATAACTTTTAAATGATATATTTGGTTATTATTATTAATATTATTATTATTGTTAATATTATTATTAATATTATTATTATTATTATTATTATTATTATTATAATATGTATCTCTTATATAATATTTCAAACATGTGACGTCCTTCAATGTTGCATGTGCCGCGCCATGGCTCTAGCGAGGCTTCACGCCGCAGAAAGTTTGAGTGATTTTGTGTGCAAGAAACCTTTTCTTCGATGTTGATCTTCAGGTGTATTTTGATGAAGTGTGGATGACCGTTGATTGAATAAGGTCAAATGATCTTCAACGATAATCTTCGAAGTGAGCTTCTGAATCGGTATTCTATGCAATTTTCGAAATAGCTCCGTTGACCAATTAATATCATACTTTGGATTTTGCTTTGCATGAAAGGAGATAAACTCCAACCTAAATGGCTCTTTAGCCGCAAACTTTAATGCTGATGATTTTCTGGCTCTATATTGCAGTTTGTCTTGATTCGAATTCAAATCTTTATTGTTGAACTGATCTCTAACTTCTTGAATTGAATCTTCGTGATCGAATTGGATGATCAATTTTGTTGTCCAAGCAAACCAATATACGCCAAAGTCGGTTTGTGTCTGATCAATGATGTCGAGTTTAATCAGTTCAATTTCGATTCAATTTTCATTGTCAGTCTCGTTTCGGTTTCGTTGTTGTCAATCCAGTCTTTTGTCCAATAAATTTTTATTTTAGTTTAGTTTCGGTTTTAAGTCCAATATGTTATGTTTTTCATTAAGTGACTCATATCAATCACATAATTAGTTTAATTCATAATCTTTATCCGGTGTATCTCAGTATCGACGTTTACAAAAGGTAATCACTTTGTTAACAAGAGAAGTTTAATTTATGGTTATTAAGTGACGTTGTCACATGAGCATATGACTTATGAAGGGTTAATTTCGTTTTAGGTCTTTTTATAGTTCAAAATAGTGTTCAGGTCCTATCACAAAAAAAATTGTTATAAAGACTCAATTTCCGTTAACCTAGAAACCATGGTTTTGACAACCGGATCGGACCGGACATGCCGGTTCCAACCGGAAAACCGCGAATCGATGGGAATTTCGGTTCGGGTCCGATCCGGTGCAACTTTATTTAAAAAGAAAAAAGAAAAAATCGGAAACAAATGAATGAAACCAAAAAATAAATAAACAAAAAGACTAAATATATGTTGGGCCTAGTGGTGAGTGCTTTAGAATTATATTTCCAATGTCGTAGGTTCAAATCTTTTCTACTGCATATTATATTCTATTTTTAATTTATTTTTGCACATCATTTTACATTTTGTTTTTTTATCTCCCCAATACATTGTAACTAAACCCCCAATTTTATAAATTTAATTATTGACACCCATTTTACAAATACTATTTTGATCCTCCAACACATTATTTGATTGATATATTTACAAAATACTAGCAGAAAATACGTGCGTTGCACGTGGGAACAATCTGTATTTTTTGAATAATGTAACCATGTTTAATATTTATACTTCGCAGGAACATCTATGTCAAAGATTTGAGAATATTCCTTACTTAATAATAAAACTGTATTGTAAAATGTCTATCGAAAAGTATGTTCTTACCCGACTCGCCAATAACATGAGAGAAGCTGAAAAACTTGAAAGATTTTCTCGTGAAATCAAGATGTTCCTCAACCTCGGAGACAGTTGTTGATGGATTCAAGATCAACTCTATATTAGAATTAACGTTGGATAGCAAATGTTTATTTCTTTCATGCTGAGATTTGATAGAATATACGTTTTTTGGGCAAGCAACGTGCGGTCGAAATGTTCAAGAGCGCTTGAAAAAATAATTCCATGAATTGGCGTGCCCTGAAATAGTTGGATGTGAAACTTTGAGCGAGTTGGTATTCGAAGAGAAAAAATAGTTAACATAAATAACGTGAAAGCGTACTTACATTGGAATCAATGAATATGAGCTTCCGTATAGTCTTTTTATCTTGCCGCGGGTTTTTAACCGCTCCCTGCCTAGTGACAACAATCTTTATCGCAGCACGTCGATCTTCGCTAAGTAGGGATTTAATTGGAACGATCGTGAGACATAAGTTCTCCATGGTTGTTGTTGTTGTGGAACCAAATTTGGCACGCAAGGAATAACTCATAAAGTCTAGCACATCAATGAGGAAACATCTATATCAATATCTATCCATATATTACACACGCATTTGAATTTGTGGAATACCATGGGTGTAACCCGAACCCGAACTACCCGACCTGATGCCCACCCCTACAAACTCCTATCAGCCAGCGAATCAAATGCTGCAAGTAAGACGAGGAAAAAAAACATGTATCATACCACGATAATGTGACAAATATGAACACGGTGACGAAGAATCAATCTCCATCGAGCAATGCCCGCTTCCACTGACGGGCTTGGATTATGTTATACAACAATTTCTGACACATTATGTATAGATAGGTAACTTACGAATCTGCAAATCACAAAACATTAATTTGTCTATAAACTTAGATACAACCTAGATTAAATATTTGACAACGTTCGCCTCTTGCCTCCCTCTTCTCCTTGTCTCGCCCTCTCTTTCTAACAACAATGAATTGTTCCCTTCAGTCGAGTGATCATTTAAAAACAACTATAAGAGCACGAGCACAAGACTTCTCTATCAGAATCCTCTTTGGTGGATTGCACTTCAGGGAAAGAATATGAATAACAATCGTCACAAGCCCTTCCACCAAAAGATGGCCAGTAAAATGCAGGTAGATGAATCGATTTTCTAAAACTGATAATTAATAATTATAATTAATTCTTGATTCATACTAATGCGCTGGGTTTTTTTAATTAATAATCTGTATTTTTATAAAGGTAATGATAAGAGTTCTTTGGCGTTCATCGGTATGATAAGTGCATGTTTTGAAACAAGGGAAAAATATTATTATTGAAAATTTATCTCTAACAAATGTAACAAATTCATTACTTTCTACCTCATTGAACATATCTCTTTTCTCGATCAATTGTTTGATCGTGATTTCATCAGACTCCATTATTTTGTTTTCCATCCAGAACTTGAAGGTTGTTTATCAATAGAAGCGCTCGTCAACCTATGTCACATAATAATCATTTTAATATAGACAATTTAATTTTCGGTGTGAAGGATATATATATCATATATTTTGTTTACTCGAAAAATAGATTATTAAAAAATCATTTAAGGGTAATATGGTCAAAACACAATAGGACAAAACACATTTGTGATACTTTTATAATAATATAGTATAATAATTTAATATAATATAATATAATATATTATATAATATAATGCAATACAATATAATATAATATAATATAGATAACTTTAGTATATTTAGATGCACCAATTTTATTAATTTTATTAAGGTTAAACTACTAAAACTTAAGCCACAAAAATTTTCGGTACGATTTCAAAAATAGGTTTCAAAAGCATGCTAGAAACTAGGATCTAAACTTAGTAAGCCAATTCCGAGAGAGAATATTTAGTATCGCTTGTTGGAGTTTATTGCGTTGCTTGAGGGCTGCTGTGCGCTGAGAGGATCCATCGAAGTTGACGATTCAAAGGTGGATTTTATGAAGATTAAATACACAAAACTGTGACGAATGAATTTGTTCATGTTAAGAGCCGATCACATTTGCAGAAGCTCATTCTTTCAAGTTAAGTCAGTTGCATTTTAGTCACCTTATATTCTGGAGTTTCATACTTTTCACAGAGTTTGTTCCGAGAGAAGTCGTGAACAATAGTTATCGTAGCTTATACAACATCTGTTATCGTTCCATAAAGAAGAGAAATCCTTGACTCGTGGAGTAGGGACTTGTGTCCACTAGTTACAGAATAATTTTTTAGTGGATTTGTGGAGCGAAGCATTCTGTTGGGTGCACGGGAAGTGTTCGATCAAATTCTTATTCGAGAGTGATTGTATGTCGCCACCACTTTGCACAGTTTTTTATGAATGGGTATTGTAGACTAAGACGGTTTGTGGACGCCACTAAGATTATGGATGAGATGGAGGCAAATGGGTGTCGAACCTAAGGATATTACTTTGTTTATGGTCTTTTCAATTCTAACATCCTCGCAAACAGTAACATAAGCAATGATGATAAAGATGTATTCAACGGGTTTGTCTTCCTGGTGCAGATTATGCCATGTACTTCAGCAGATACACACAGCCTGAAGTGAAGTACATAATCTAAGATGGACGAGAGAGAGAGAGATTATTTGGTGTTCTTGAAACCACAGATCAAGCAAAAGAAATCAAGAAGTAGAGCTCATCCCAAGCTCACCTTGAATGGCCTTATCCAGCCAAGTCTCAGCATCTTGCATCATCCCTGGGCTGAGCCTCACCATAAGTACACAAAACTCCGTCTCGTTGAGCCCACCATCTCTGTCCATGTCGCCTTCTCTCACCATAGCCTCTGCATCTTCGAGGCTCATCCCATGAAGCCCCAAGAACTCACACTTCTTCTGCAAACTCGCAGGCGTGATGAGCCCTTTACTTGGATCTGCTAATAGCTTGAACCCTCCGCAGAGCTCCGTGATGAAGGTGTCCACATCGAGCCTATCGGCCATGACCGGTAACAAGTCTTCGTATACTCCGTCTTCTGCTTTCGCCTCCATTTCTTCTTTTTTTTTTCTCTCCTCTTCCAAGAGCCAGATGAACACAAGTTGCTTAGTCTTGGTTGAATCTGTCAAAGGGAAGGGAAATTACTTATTTATTACTGAAATGAATGATATATGTCTTTTTTTCTTTTATTTAAATGCATGGTTGAGATTTTTTTTTTTTTGCTGGTTTTTGATTGATTGGTTGATTCTTGGCCGTATTTTGATTGAATGGTGGGGTTTTATAGGGTAAATTTACTTTCAGTACCCTTTCAAGTTTCAACTTCTTTTTAAATACCCATCGAATTATTTCTTCCTGTTAGGTACCCATTTGAAAAAAATTGTGTGTTAGTAGGTACCTAAAAAGCGTTAAAAACAAAAATAACCTTTGTTCATACATAAATATTATTTCAATTTTCTCCACTTTTATATCAAGTCAAATTTAAGAATATTATACCAACTTTTATCACTTTTATACCAATTGTTATCACTATTATACCAATTATTCTCATTATTATACCAACATATTCAGTTGTTATACTAACCGTTATCACTGTTAGGCCAAAAAAATATTTTTTGTGTATTATTATATGGAAGTGATTTTTGCGTATTATACCACAAAACACGATTATTATACAAACAAAATCGCTTATTATACCAATAAAATTGATTATTCTACCAACAAAATTGATTATTCTACCAATAAGTTCGAATGTATATCAAACAATTCGGATATTATAATAACATTACTTTTGGTATTACAGTGATAACATTTGGTATAATAATTGAATATATTGGTATTATAATGGAAACACTTGGTATAATATTGATATAATACTCTTAACTTTGACTTGGTATAGCAGTGATAACAGTTAGTATAATTGATTATATTTGTATAATAATGGGAACACTTGGTATAATAGTGATATAATACTCTTAAATTTGACTTGGTATAGCAGTGATAACAGTTGGTATAATAATTAAATATAGTGGTACAATACATAGACCAGTTGGTAAGAAAAAATCTGTAAAGCAGGGTTATTTTCGTCTTTTCAATGTTTGGTGGTATTAAACACATAATTTTTCGCAAATGGGTACTGAACAGGAAGAAATACTTGAAGGGGTACTGATCAGGAAGTTGAAACTTGAAAGGGTACTGAAACGGAATTTACCGGGTTTTATATATTGGGGAATTTTCCGCGAAATTTCTTACGGTTGTGGGAATTAGGCAGTGTCGTGTCGTGTCATGTCGTGACTCGTGATTCTGACACATTATCGGCAGTGTTTGCTTTGTCTCGAGTTCATATTCTCAGGAAGCTTCCTTAGGTCTCCCATTATCTTGGATTATTTAAAATGTGATTGAATTCTTACCTAATCATTTACCTAAAATTGTAACCTTCTATCCTTGAAATAGTTACAAAAAACTGTTTCATGGAAATTTTTTATTCTATCATAACAACGTATATTTACAATGCATTTGTTAGATGTTTTATAGGCGTGATAATAAATTCAGATTTTTAATGACATGGAAGCGTCCCTATTAAGAAGTATGGTGCAGTCGACTTGATGAAATTGATAAAAAAAACCCGACCAATCAAAGGTCTCCCCTAATTCAGAGACAACTGATCAAGGAGGTATTATAGGGGATTTAAAATTTAAATAAATCTATATTATTGTGCAATCAACAAAAAATCCCAAAAGAAAGATGAAAATATTATGAAATATTAAGATGTGGATGTTTTTAATGTTGATAAAATTAGTTTTATTAAATGTTGTAAAATTTAGTTGATGAGATTAAATAAGATGTATTTAATGTTGTAAATGTTAGATGAAATAGTAGAAATTTTCTACTATAAATAGTCCGATGTATTTATATTGAATCATATCGAAAACATCAATAATACTCTCTACAATTCCAGTGTTTATATTTCTGTTCTTGTCAACTTATAATAGTTTTATAACACGTTACCAGCACGAGCGCTCTCCGGCAACGATCAACCTCCGGCCAATATCTTATACAACTATAATCGAGATATGGTAATTTTATTTTGTATACGGTGAGTTTATCTATAACACTCGTACACTTATGTTACGAACAGTTTAAAATTATATAAATGTAACATATATACAACTAAACGCCTTAGCTTGAGTGGTTTCGCGGAATATCGTCACTAAAAGTGAGGTGAGGTCCATATTTCGAATCCCAGTGGTGTCGAGTGGTAAGGAGTGGATTTCTCTTTGATGATGGCGACTTGTTGGGGATGTATTTCTCATATGGTGATTGCGATGTATATGGACGGTACTTCTCGTTTGGGCGGATACTCCTTTGGTGGTGATTTCTCTGACGTTGGAGGAGATTTGTCGTAGTAGTCTGCATTCCAAGAAGATCAAGTTTTAAGCTTATTCTTGCAACAAACACATATCCTAGATTTGTAAAATAACAAATTATGAAGGAAAATGTTTTTTTAAAAGGTCACACACATATATCCTAGATGTGTGTGTGGGCGCACGCGCGCGTGTTAGAAATAAAAAAGGATTCCACCGATAACAGGCTAACTTGGATAAAATCTACCATACAACGCGCCAAATTCACGAATAGCACAAGTCTGCAAAAAATATAGAGACGGTAAACAAGACATACACAGAAAAACAGTGCCAACAACCAAACCAATCAACTGGTCCGGAGTGCAACAGATTCGCTCGTGTCATCGCCTATTGCGTTCCTGGCAAATATGATATATCAAGGACGATAAGATATGCTTTGAATCCACATGAAGTAGATGTGTTCCCCGCCAACGTCTTGTCGCCCAAGATATGCCCAGTCTCCAGTCACCATATGGCGCCTAACCAAGCTAAGACAACGTTTAGCAAATAAAAATTTAAAGAAAAAGTGGTTCGTTATCTCAATACTCATCGCATCACAAAGCAAGCAAACCCACATGATTTCCAACCCACATTATCACGAGTGGGGAGGCATTTCTGGATGGCCAACCAGAGAATAAACTCAAACCGAGGACTGCGAAGCACTCTCCCAAACAGGGTACTTCATAATACCAGGTCACGGCGATACCGAATGGCCTCCTTACAGTTGAAGTAGAGAACCGCCCATCAGGGACACCCACCCATCTATAGAAATCTCGCTCGAGGGGGTGAAAAGTCAGTAGGATAGATCAGATTTCTATATACTCAATAGAAGATTGAGTTGTACCCTGCATCTGCATATATTTCATACCAACATTTGACTTCTTCCTACAAACATGTAATTTATTCTCTAGCTACCATACATGAACCGAGTAATTTCCATGAGGCTGTAAACAATGCTTAGTGGAAGGCTCTTATGGATGCTGAGTTTAATGCACTAAAGCAAACACATGACATGGTTGATTGTCGATATCCTACCTGGAAGACACCCTGTTAGTTGTAGATGGGTGTACAAGGTAAAGCTAAAGGTTGATGGCAACATTGAAAGGTGTAAGTCCAAGTTGGTTGCTAAGAGTTTTACCTAACAGAAAGGCCTAGATTACCATGTACCTTTCAGCCCGATTGTGAAGATTGTTACAGTTAGAATTGTGTTATCATTAGCTGCTATTAACGGGTGAAAATTACATCAACTTGATGTAACTAATGCATTCCTTCAAGGAGATTTAGAAGAAGTGAATATGAAAATTCCACCTGGTTTTAAAGTTCCTGAACAAGGGAATAAGGTCTGCAAGTTGCTCAAATCCTTGTATGGCTTGAAGTAGGCATCACGGCAATGGAACAGTAAATTCTCAAAGGCTGTTCAGAGTGTTGGCTATCATCAGCCAAGGTATGATTACTCTCTCTTTGTTAAAAGAGATGGAGATAATATAGTGATGCTTCTAGTTTATGTAGATGATATCATCATCACAGGGAATGATGAAGTGATGATTGCAGCCTTAAAACACATCTACATAGAACATTTTACATGAAAGATCTTGGGCAGTTGAGATATTTCTTAGGTATTGAAGTTGCTCGAAACAAACATGATATTTGTTTGAACCAAAGAAAGTATGTTCTCAATTTGCTGAAAGATGCTGGGTTGACAGCTTGCAGACCAGCAGATTCACTAGTTGAATCCAATGTTAAACTCACTAGCCAGGAGTATGATAGTCATCTGCAGCTGACTTCAACAGATAAATTGCTTGATAACCCAGTGGAGTTTCAAAGGATGGTTGGAAAATTGATTTATCTTGGGATGACTAGACCTAATATTAGTTATGTTGTTCAGAATTTGGCACAGTTTATGCATAAGCCGAAGGACTCACACATGCGAGCAGCCAACAGAGTTCTCAGATATCTCAAGAAGGCATCGGGCCAAGGACTTTTCTTGTCAAGCAAGAGTGATCTGTCGCTAAGCATATTGTGATGCTGATTGAGGAGCTTGCTCGATGACTAGAAGATCTTTAACATGTTTTATGATCACGCTAGGTGATTCTATTATATCCTGGAAAACCAAGAAGCAGAAAACAATTGATAGATCATCATGTGAGGCGGAGTATCGAGCCATTGCAACTGTTAGTTGTGAATTAGTTTGGATACGAGGATTATTAGCAGATTTGCATGTCACACCATAAGGCCCTGTTGAGATTTTTAGTGACAACAAATCTGCTATGAGTATTGCCAATAATCTCGTGTTTCATAAGCATACGAAACACATTGAAATATATTGTCACATGATACGGGATTTGGTGCAAAATAAGATCATTACTATTTCTTACATTCAGGGAGAACAACAGCCCGCAAACTTGTTGACTAAAGGATTGAGTAATCAATTTCATATGTTAATTCGCAAGTTTGGCCTCATCGACATCTTTCGATAGGAGACCAATCTTGCGGGGATGTTGAGTTTATATTTACCTATAGTTCATATATACTTACTGTAAATAGTCAGAGGTTGATTAGATAATTGTATAGTATAAATATGTAAAGAAACACTTGTGTATGTGATGATCGGTTCATTCAGATATTACATTTTTCCCTCGCTTTACATTTCTCAACAAAGATCATCTTCTTGAGATTGACTAAAAAAAGGTAATTCTAGGCACCACGTGAATTTTATCTATAACCCCTATTTTATAAGTCTCAATGGGATTTGACATAATGCTTTGGTGGTGATATTCTAGGGGTCTGATTTGGTTTGATTTTTAAGACAAATTCATATCATATTGAATGGGATACATTCTGCTAGGGAAAAAAAGTTATATTCATTATGAAATATTAAATTAAATATGTGGATGTATATTATTTAGAATGATGTTTAAGTAAAAAGATTGGTGGTTAAGTGAAGAGTGGAGGTTGAGAAAGTTAGATTAAATTATTTTATTGATTAGAATGGTAGATGAGATTTTGTTTGGTTGATATAATATTTTATTTTGTGGATGTAATTTGAGAGATTTGTGTATAGAATAAAAAAGTTTCTCTAAATATTCTCCCTAATATTTTTATAATCGTAATTATAAGTTATAATACTGTATAACAATATTATAAAAAAACTAATAATCGTGTCTAAATTATTTCCGATAATACTGAAATTAATAATTATATATATATATATATATATATCTATCCGGCCGCATCTTCAGTAGCAGCAACAACCGAGCAGGTATTTGAACACTGTATGCAGTTGCCAAAAAATGAGCAGCTCCTCGGCTGTTGTGGCGCCTTGGAAGCAGCTTCTACTCAGCTCCATTGAAGCCAATGCTCACCTCAAACATCACACTTATTTCCAGCTCGTAAGTGATGTTATCCCGTAACGTTTCTCCAATATTGTGGAGTTGTTCCTCGTTTCCTTTATTATTATTACCTTTTTTTATTTTTAACATGATTGGTCTCAGGGGACAGTTGCATCGAACGGGAGACCCAGTAATCGTACTGTTGTTTTTAGGTTTGATTCAGTGGGATTGATTACTTTTTTTTTTAATTGGGGATTTTACTTTATCGCACTCAATTGCTCGAGCATTGTTCGTTTTTGAATCAGAGGGTTCGAAGATGACAAAGATAAGATCCTTATAAACACCGATGCTCGCTCTCGCAAGGTAATTCTTTTCTTATATTTGGCTTTCTTTTTTAATATGAAGGTTGTTAATTCTTGATACAATAATGCCACTAGTCGCCTCTTAACGGTGCTGAGTATTTAAACTGAGTATATCTATATAAAAGTAGAGATTTTGAGGTGTTTATTTGTTGTCGAATTTCCTTCCTTTGCATCTCGATATGGGATTTTCGTTGCTTTTCTAGACTAGACCAGCTTACTCATTCAAAATTTGATTATCTAATATTGCATTGAACTTTCTTGTTTGTTCATCTTTGGATATAAGTTATGATTTTCTCTGGTGAGTATTTTCCTATATTTAATGTTTGTTGCACAAAATAAAACTTGCTTTCTCTGTGTATGCTACAATTTTGATGGATTCAATGGTATTACAGTTAAATCTTTGTTTGATTTTCCAGATTGATGATCTCAAGCACTGCCCCTTCGCTGAGGTACATCTCCTCCTCTCAGCTTCAATGTGTTTGTATTATTACATTAAATCCTATTTAGATTAAGTTGCAATGTCTTCATGGGGACAATCTTAGGTATGCTGGTATTTCACCGAGACTTGGGAGCAATTTCGTTTGAGCGGAAGAATAGATCTAATCGATGCCACTAATCCCAATCCACTAAAACTTCAGGTGAAGATGTAATTTTTCTTCGTTCCCATCAATCCTATAATTTCAAGCTTAATTAATCAGGTGTTCTGAGATTACTCTAGAAAAAAGATCATTATTCGATTGCCATCGAGCACCTGATGAGAACATATAGTAAATATCGCTCTCTCTCTCTCTTTCTCTCTCTCTGATTTCTTATCACCTTTCTCACAAGAATTTCATTAATATCTTGTCCTAGCAAAGAGAGAAATCTTGGTTCGCGTCATCTCCTAAATCGAGACTACAGTACATTGCTCCTACACCGGGATTCCCTCTGCTAAACGAACAGAGGCCTGCAGAAACTCCTTCATTAGATCCTTCCGCTGGGCCCGTGGATGCGTTTTGTCTGCTCATACTCGACCCCGAACAGGTTTGAAAACGGCTCCGTTTCTCCGTGAAATATAACATGTTAAAAAATAATTTAATCCTTTAGCTTCGGTTTTAGTGGTTGTTGATGTGTTGTTCTTTATTACCTAAGGTGGAGTATTTGAATTTGAGGAGCAATGAGAGGCTATTATTTACATCGCAATCGAGTGTTGATGGGAGTAAGCTTTGGAGTTCAGAAATGGTCAACCCTTAGATATATTTATTTCAGGACAGGGAATAAAGGAAATAAAACGAAGGGGATTATTGTTGTTGATTCTTCTACATTTGATAATTATAGTGAGGATATTATTTTATAGACCGGTGTCTTGTAGAATGTAACACGTTGCCAAGGATGAAGCATCAAATGTAATAACTATGAGATCTTTTGATATTATGTATTATTTGTTGATCTCGGATAGATTTTGTTCTACAATGCTCCCATTTTCTCGGCTTCTACCATTCTGAGTTCGAGCTCACCATGGAGTTCGAATTTTTAAAATTTTGTTCTATTCAAGCTTCCAATGCCTATAATGTTACAATATAAAATATAATAAATAACTTGCGAACTTTGTCCATGAGCTTTCCAAGAGGTACGATGAACTTTAAGACTGCCTCGTTGAGTAAAGTTTAAGCTCGAAATTATGAGTCAGGGTCGAGCTTTAGTCGAATCGCCTCGTAAATTTGCGAAAACAACACAAACAACATTCAAATAAAAGATAACGTTTTTTTATTATTATAAAATAAATGGTTAGATGTGGGTATTTGATAAAAATTAGTTGTATTATTGAAGAAATTATCCTATTAAATATTGCTAAGGTTAGTTGTATAATTGATGGTATTATTATATTAGATAGTGATTAGATTTTAGTTAAGAGATTTGTTGCAAAAATAAAACTTTAATGACATAAATAAGTTGTTCAAAAAAAGAGTAAAATAAATAAGTTGTTAGAGTTATATTGTAAAAGACACCAAAAATAATAAATAATAATATTTCATACTTTATCATTCCAATATTTCTGAAACCTATGATAATAATATCAAATATTATTAATATATGCATGATAGTATCAAAGTATCTTGATATAATATTAAATCACAATAATCTATATTATATTATATAAAAGTTGGATCCGGCTCTATTGTGATGACACGACACCTACCCCAAATGTTTCCCATCAACAGAATTATGATGCAGATTCATTGTTCCGAAAGCCCACTAGACTTACAATTAATGAATTGATAAGAAACCCAACAGTCATACAACTAATATCCTAGGTTCACATTCATTCATTATAATAATAATCGGAAGAGACTTTTGTAATCCACATTTTAGGTGCAGGTATCATGTATTGGAATTTGTAACATACGTTGGATTGATTCCTTTAGAAGTTTTTGACTTTCCGTATGTCCATCGTGAAGCCATACACGTAGGGATGGCAATGGGGCGGGTCCGTCCGGATCCGGGACCCGCTCCGATTACTTTTCCCCGGACCCGGGACCCGCCCCGTCCCGAGTCAGACCCGAACGAACCGGATCTAACCCGTCAGACCCAGTTTCGTCCTCAATTTTTATTTTTTTTAAAATTCTAACAATATCTTACGTATTTCAAAGACAACATAATTAAAATAATTAAGAAATAAAATACCAAGCAAGTAGTATTTATATTGGAGGGAGCATTATCGAGGAAAGATGCTGAGATAAGGATTGAGAAGTGGAGATGAAGGATGGTTTTTGCTGCTGGTGTGAAAGAAATGTTATAAATACTCAAAAGATACCAACCATAACCTAATTATAATTCTAACATGTATATAAATATAATCTCTATATAATTTTTAAAAGTTATTGGGGCGGGTTTCGGGGTGGATTTTGCTGGACCCGAAACCCGCCCCGGACCCGACCGGGTCTATTTTTTTGAGACTCGGGGCCCGCCCCGAAACCCGAACATCGGGGAAAAACCCGGTTCATTCGGGGCGAGTCCAAGGGTCTGGACCCGCCTCATTGCCATCCCTACATACACGTATCAATGATAGTTATTAGTCAAACTCATGGTGATAAAGATTGTACCAAAACAATCTTAGTTCATCATCATGCCCAGCAACATTAGCTACTAATCCAACAATCTCGACGGAGAACTCATCATCCATGAGAGAGATGAAAGCGACAGTTGAATTAATGCCGTCTGACACAAATTGCCCAGCATGTCACCTAAAGCTGTTAGAGAAGGCTAAATCCCTGAAACACACGGAATAATTTTTTTTTTAAGATGTATTTTTATATAGTTGGTTTAAATCTGATTTATTTCTTGATAAATTTTCTTGGCGAACTGAAGCTCAACAAACAAGCTCCATGTCGTTGCCTTCCCCCGCTGCAATTTGGCACGATGGATTTCGTTCGATTGAGTGCTTAATTTCTTTAAGTTTGGCTGCTCGATTATTGCATTATATTCGCTTTAAAACCAAAATCACCGTATCGATCTGTGTTTAAACAGGTACATGGCTCCTACACTATTACAAGGAGTTGTCACTGTGGATAGCTCCGCAGCTACTTAGCACCCATCCCGGTAATTCTTTTATCGTTTTTATTTCTATTTGAATTCTGGATTTTCTCCGAGGAAGAAAAGTCAACATTATTTCACACTCATTTGAACAAAACATCTGGAATGAGCATACTGTAAGGAACGTACATAAGAGTTTGTTGGTTTATTGCATCATACAAAAGGTAGGTTAAAAGTAATGCAACTTTCTTTTCTTATTGAATATTACATTTTGATCGCCTGAGTTTATATGTATAATTGGCATCTCAACTTTTTTTCCCTTTTATTCATTAGTTATGACCTTTTTCTTCGATGGCACATTCAAGGCAGTTTAGCAACAAAATTATCACATAACCTGATTAAGATTATCGTGATTTGCGTAATTATGCAGTGTAAGACATCTGCTTATATTGGGATCCATGGCATCATAGTACAAAAAACATCTGAACATTTGGCATTGTTACGAAAGATGACTAGAGTGTCGTACATATGATACAGTCTACTGTCGCCAAGATGTAAGTATATAACTTATTCTTTAATTAACATTACTTAAACAAACTACTGCAGATTGCAGAGAACAACATATGATTCTTGGTGGTCCTAAAACCTGGAGAACAACATCTGGTTTCTGGAATATTCACAGAGAGGTTTATCAAAATGTCATCAAATTTGTGTATGTATAATTATAATATATATATATATATATACATGTTTGAATGATATTGATTTAGTATTTCAGTCGTGTAATAAAAAATGAATGCAGATTGTCGGAGGAAAGTGATAGGGTAAGATTGGTCGTCGAAGCATGCAAAAGTGGTAGAGATCATGACCAATCATGTTCTTTACAGACATTATGTCAATGTTTAAGGAAATAGCTCAATTTTGTTCATTTAATTAAATTTCTTGATAATAAATGGAAGATTGTTATTAATAATAACGATCGTCCGGAGAGGGTACCTTTCTTTTTCTTTTGTTTCCGAATCATTTCTGGTGTTGTTAATTCTTCTTTACACCATTGAGCATTTTTCTACCGCATGCTCTTCAAGGGGGGCGCATCTTATGCTTCACTTTTATCTTACACATGTTTGCATTCGATTGATCGCTTCATCATGCAGGGCAATCTTCAGGGACATTGTGCTTAATATATAGAAACAACAGAGATGGTATCTGATGGGAACGAACCAGACACGGATCATCATCAGAACTTAGCTTCTGATTTTGAGAATGGGGGAATAAGAAGACATGCTATTAGGTTAAGACCAAAGTGCAGCATCAAAGAGCATCTTAAGAAATATAGAAATATGATGTATATAGTAATTTGATTTTGTTTACTTATTTGATTGCATACATCAATGATCCACAGCATGACGAGAGCTTGAGGAGGTGGAGAGAACAATACTAGGAGGAGGTGTAGATGCCAATGCAGTTTAAGGTAACACGGGATTTCTACTGTTCTTGGTTTGCATTGCTTATTTTATAAAATATAAAATGCTATTCAGTGTCAATAGTTTGAATTTCCAGAAATTTAGAACAGATATGAGGAGCATAATCCACACTATGTTTGTCTCATGATAGACGAGAGGCGATGCTCGAAATCACAAAAAATGGCACTATAAAAGGACTGTACCTTACCAAGTTGAGGTTCACCATTAAGGTCAGCATTGAAATCGTGTGAGGCCTCAAGTATGTTAACACAGTCTGGAAAATAAGAAACAAAGGTACTAAAAATCCCACTTTTTGGGGTTTAATCTGCAAGAAATAATTGATTATGATAACCAATGCTATTTATTACCTGGGACACCTCTAAGAAGATGTTGGGATTCACCACTAGAGCCATACATGCATGAGATTGCGAAAGACATTGCACCCATCTGCGACATGCTAGAATAAAGGTAGGAGGAAGGTATTATTTATTTATCTGTTTATTGTTTTTATTCAATGTTATAAATTCATTATCATTGTGTTCTTGCTTAGTTCGCCATGACTACAACATGTGTTTCTTGGATATCAACTACACGTTCGACACCCAAAAAGATTGCATCGAAGTAGTCTTTTTCATTACGATCATAGAAAGAAATTAGCTTACGGTCTCGCGTGACTTTATCACATACGTTGAAGTAATTATTGCTATATTAACTCATTCATATTCTATACAAAATATTTTAGTGTTTGTGTTGTGCAAGATGGAGCCAGCTATTCCATGTTCTAAAGACAACTTTGCTGATCTACTATAATAATATATAGTAATAAGACTACTTATAAGGTTAATGTTGTGGGGCTGGGCAATTGTAAGGTTGTTAATAATTTTATGTTGTAAGGTCGCGTCCGTTCACGACTGATTATGGTTAGATCTTTTTTAACCTCAAATTTGTACGATTGTAAGTGATCTACTGTTATATTATATTATTATAACAATGTAAGTAATGATGGTGTTGTAAGACTGTGTTGATACACGACAACGAGTGATTATGATAAGACTATTTTCAACCTCATAGTTGTATGATTGCTAAGTGATCGGTTGTATGACAATTACTAATGTTCATATCGTAAGGATGAATTCATGCGTGGCTTATTATGGTTATACTTTTTTAAACCTTGAAGTTGTACGACTGCAAAAATTATGATTGTTATATCGTAAGATTGTTATACTTTTTTAAACCTTGAAGTTGGCTTATTATGGCTTATTATCGTAAGATTGTTATTAATGTTCATGCTGTAAGACTGCATCGGTGCAAGACTGTTTATAGTATGACCTTTTTCCACCTCAAATCTGTACGATTGCAAAAGTGAACGACTGTTATGTTATATTATCTTAAGATTGTTCATAATATTTGTCTTGCATGTCTGTGTCGCAGAAATTGTGCCCCGGAATGACAAATAAATTGCAGCACGAAGAGGAGAAAAAGAGTAATTTGACCCCAGAATTAAGATGTTGATAATATAAGATTGTGCTACTATATTATATAATGGTAATACGGTTGATAATGTTAATAGTGTATGATGTTTTGTTGCACGACTGAATATGAGACACCGATAACGCCTAATTTGCTATAATAGATATTTAATCAATTATTTTGTTTATCTTTTTTCCCGAAACTTCTTTTTTTACTAGAGGACCATCTACTCTTGCCACATTTGCCGCTCTATATACTATTTTCGGGATAACATTGTGAAAATTACGACGCATCGATGAGAAACTCTTGTTAGCATTTTTAATTATTTACTGCCCTTAGTTATTTTATAATTATTATTAATATCATCATCATCATCATCATCATTATTATGGTAAGACCTTTTTGAACCTCAAATTTGTACGGTTGTAAGTTATCGAATGTTATATTATATCATTGTAAGATTGTAAGTAATTATGGTGTTGTAAGACTGCGTTGATACACGACAACGAGTGATTATGATAATACTATTTTCAACCTCAAAGTTGTATGATTGTAAAGTGATCGGTTGTATGACTGTTACTAATGTTCATATCCTAAGGCTGGATCCATGCATGGCTTATTATTGTTAGACTTTTTTAAACCTTGAAGTTGTACGACTGTAAAAGTAATGACTGTTATAATATAGTATGGTAAGATTGTCATTAATGTTCATGTTGTAAGACTGCATCGGTGCAACACTGTTTATGGTATGACCTTTTTCCACCTTAAATTTGCACGATTGCAAAAGTGAAAGACTGTTATATTATATTATCTTACGACTGTTCATAATATGTCTTGCATGTGTGTGTCGCTGAAATTGTGCCCCTGAACGACAAGTAAATTGCAACACGAAGAGGAGAAAAAGAGTAACTTGACCCCATAATTAAGTTGTTGATAATGATAAGACTGTGCTACTATATTATATAAGGGTAAGACAATTGATAATGTTCATAGTGTATGAATGTTTTGCTGCACGACTGAAATATGAGACATCGGGTAACGCCTAATTTGCCACAATAGATATTTAATCAATTAATTTGTTTATCTTTTTTCCCGAATTTTTTTTTACTAGAGGACTATCTACTCTCGCCACATTTGCCGCTCTATATACTATTTTCGGTATAATATTGTGAAATTTACGACGCATCGAGGAGAAGCTGTTGTTAACATTTTTAATTATTTATTGCCCTTAATTATTAAATTATTATTAATATCATCATCATCATCAGTATTATTGTAAGATCTTTTTGAACCTCAAATTTGTACGATTGTAAGTGATCGACTGTTATATTATATTATTATAAGATTGTTAATAATGATGGTGTTGTAAGACTTGATACACGACAACGAGGGATTATGATAACACTATTTTCAACCCCAATGTTGTATGATTACAAAGTGATCGACTGTAAGACTATTAGTAATGTTCATATCGTAAGGTTGGATCCATGCATGACTTATTATGGTTAGACTTTTCTAAACCTTGAAGTTGTAAGACTGCAAAAGTGATGACTGTTATAATATAGAATCGTAAGATTGTTAATAATGTTCATGTTGTAAGACTGGATCGGTGCAAGACTGCTTATAGTATGACCTTTATCCACCTCAAATTTGTACGATTGCAAAAGTGAAGGACTGTTAAATTATATTATCTTAAAATTGTTCTTAATATTCGTCTTGCATGTCTGTATCGCTCAAATTGTGCCCCCGAACAACAAGTAAATTGCAGCACTGAGAGGAGAAAAAGAGTAATTTGACCTCAGAACTAAGTTGTTGATAATGATAAGACTGTGCTACTATATTATATAATGGTACAACCATTGATAATGTTCATAGTGTATGAATGTTTTGCTGCGCGACTGGATATGAGAATCGGGTAACGCGTAATTTGCAACAATAAATATTTAATCAATTAATTTGTTTATCTTTTTTTCTCGAAACTTCTTTTTTTACTAGAGGACCATCTACTCTTACCACTTTTGCCGCTCTATATACTATTTTCGGGATAATATTGTGAAAATTACGATGCATCGAGGAGAAGCTGTTGTTAACATTTTTAATTATCTACTGCCCTTAATTATTATATTATTATTAATATTTTTATCATCATCATCATTATTATGACCTTCTGTTAATTTGTACAGGCATATAGAAATTTGAATAAATCATTGATCTATTTTAAAATTGAATTCGATTCAAGTTATAAGTTGTCTCAGCTTTCCTTGGATGCATCCTTGATGATTGTTTAATTTGATTATGTATTGTTACTTTGAGAAGTTGTTTTGCGTTAGTTTTGCAAATGGGTTGATGATTTGATGTTCTTTGGTTGGTGTCTTTGTTAATGGTTGTATAAACACTCATTAGGATTTATGTTTCTTGAATTTGAACCATTTATCACTTAAAATATTTATGCATTATTCTTGCAGGTGTTTGTGTAGGACTGTCGAGTTGTAAGAATGTTGAAAAATAAAACTGACTTTTGTAGGACTGGTATCTTTAGGAATACGTTGTATTACTGCCAACATGTAAGATTGTAAACACGCCACCTTATATGTGGCATGATTTAAAACCTAACGAGTGGACAAATCAAATCGAGTGGTGGTGAGTCAAACATACGTGATAACACACAGATCAAACTCGCTCTGATATCATGTTAATTGAGGTTTCCTTCATAAACCAATTGGTGATATGATGAGAGCTCTCTTTGATTTATATATTGGGTTCAACATTAATTCTTAATTTTTATAATATAGTCGACATTTGGCATGTGTGAAATAAATAAAGAAGGAATTGTGGTGTAAACTTATTTCTAGCAGACAACTAAGGTACCCTAGGTTCGTCTTCTAAAATAATTATTAATTAGACGTGTTTGGCTTCCCGATGGTACATATGGAAGTTCAATAACAGTGCTACAATTGTTAATATCCGTCTCATCGAAGTACATAAAACTTAGAACAGTCTTACAACATACTGTTATAACAGTCATACAGTTGTTAACAGGAACAACAACCTTACCTCATAGGTCAACATTATTACTAATAACGGTCATACAAAAATAAAAAATGAATCATAAATGTCGTATAACATTAACTTTATTAATATACATGCAACAACAGTCATTTCCCTAGGAGATCAAATAGGATCCGGACCGGGTTCAATCAGTTCAAGAAAGAAAAGTTCCCGTACGTACTTCTAACATACGATGATAAACCTACGATAGCGAGAATTTCCAACATGACGAATTAAACATATCTTTTGGATCCATACTTAGAAAGACTCCGACTTTGTTCGGGAAACTCGACAAAGGACAAAGCCAGAGGTAATAATTTCCTGTATTTTACCTTTTTTCACGCTAAAAATCAAGAAAGTAATATATGAAAATTGAAATAATAACACCTGCAGTCCTTAGTATTTTCATGTTCCCACTGAGTGTGCCCATTCCATGTATTGAGTTTTAAGTCTTGAAAAAAAAACATAAGAGCACACAAGGAAAATAGTTTCAATTCATTTTTCCATCTCGATCAACAGTTATTTATCAATATTGTAGGGAACTTCCTCTCCACCATCTCTTCTAAATGGTCAAATCTCGGGTTCTTTGAGCTTGATCCAAATATGAGAGAGAGATCTCCAATATTCTCTCTCTACCTTCAAGGATAAGAAAGAAGAGATTGAGAAGAAGCACGAGGTTAGTGAGAGAGTTCAAGACCAGTTGTGTCGCATTGAGGAAAAAACTAGATACTTAGCAACTATTCACGATTTGTGCTAGCTTTCTCTTTGAAGGTTTTTTTCTTGGATTTATATTGATTCTTTTGAGGATGAGAATTAAAAAATGATTAATTTTGTTGGGAATTAAAAATATGTTGGTTCATGTATTTTCTTGGATTTAGGCTATATCAAATTCGAAATGGCGTTGGCCTCCATGTAATGAAAAGATAGTTATTGATAGTGTAAGACTGTTGTTAACTCCAATATTGTGAACTACAGTGAACTTGAAGCGATTTTGTTTCTTCACATGCGGAAGATATAATTTTATTTGGTTATTATTTGGCGAGGCTGGATTCCACTACTAAATTTAGTGTAACAACGCCGTATATACATCATTAAAGCGGTCGTACATGACAATGCGAGTCCTAGCATACCAAATACACATTAGAATGTCTCACGACAAGGGAATTCGAGGGGATCACCTTCTCTATCAGTAAATTGTTGATGCATACACTGCCATAAAACAAGAATGATTATGCTGGATATGAACCAATTCAAAAAACGTTGATGGCTGACATTTACAGCAACACTTATGATGCAATTGTGTGGGAACGACTATATGGTGGAAAGTTACCATAATGGGCTCCCTCTGTGCAATATGGTACGGTAACCCACACCTATTCATAGCCATAACGGTGAATCCAAACTATACGGAATTCGCAGGCCACCTACAAATGTATAAGAATGATGTGTCAAGCAAAAGACTAGACCAACATTGTCGAATATCGAAAATGAAGCTTGGTCAGTTGTTCATGGGCATTGGATGCGGGTTTTCTTTAATGGCAGTAGGACATGTATATCGTTCGAATATAATGTTGACATATATATTGAAAGTTATCAGAACAACGTTCATCAACATCAACTATTATTTGGTGCCTTACGTTTTTAGGTAAACTGCAGACTATACCATCGCTTTCAAAAGTGTGGACTGCCCCACGCACACATATTGGTCTGGCTAAACGGAAGAGCCACCAACTTCAGTCCACGAAGGTCAACACAATAATTTCTGCAGAGATCTCTGATAAGGACAAGGTTACGATAATCATGGAAGACATGCGAGTTGCGGGCTAGCTCTCTCAGCAAAACAAAACGAAAAGTGCCCAATGAAAGGCGGCGAAATAATAAACAACCTTGATTGTAGGTATTGATTGGTTTGTGAGGCCATGTGGAGAATATTCACATTACTTCCACTATCGAAAACCTACTGTCCAGAGGCTATCAGTACATCTAGCGGGACAACAAAGCTTGATGATTACTTTCTTATGCTTATAATTACAAATTAAATAATTCATTCATATTACAGAAGTTGATTAATAATATTGCATTCAAATAATTGTGTTAAATTCTTTCTTAACGACATCATTTTCGTGCATCGCGGGGCTGAACCTAGTATTTTATAACGTTTCGATTAAATAGTTTTTAATATATGGAGATGGACGAAATTCGAACAAAAAATGACAAAAGGAATATTTATTGAAGAAATTGGAACATTAGGGCCAGTTTATGTAGTCGGCCCAATATTTATTGGGCCTTAGGATCGAATAGGCGCATCAAGTGGACGCATGCTACATACCAAGTCCACGCACAATTTGCTAGAAGAGTAGCCACCGAGACGAGAGGATCGAAGAAATCGATTCGAGGAAAACAAACACGTCCATCGTAGGATCAAAAGCAAAAAATGCCTGTAATGGAAAAGCTGAAGATGTTTGTGGTTCAAGAGCCTGTTGTTGCTGCTTCTTGCCTGATCGCCGGTGTTGGTCAGTAATTTGATTCCTGATTTTCGTTTAATTTTTTTTCCCTATCCCGATTGTGAAAGTGGAGTATTCCGATCGAGTTGTTCTGCGGATTCAATTTGACCAGGCAAGGTAGTAGTTGGGGTCCTGAATTCCGCTCACCCATCATCAGAGGGGGGAAAATAGGGTAGAAGTCAACCTATTTCTTGTATTGTCGCGAAATTTCTCATACGCTGTGATCTCCGCGGCGATAAACATTATGTTCCCTTTGTTTCAGTGAGTCCACGCACAGTTCATAGGGATTAAATTACTTCAGTAATTCCTTCTGGAGCTTTGCTTTTCATCTCATCTGAGGAGTATTGGTTTTAGTTCTGTGTTGTAAAGTAAATCTTAAAAATTGCTGATGATGGGCTATTTAAGAGAAATGTTTGTATCAAAATCTTTTTAAGTTTATTACAGTCACCTACCTACTTGCATTGTTTTGAACTTAGAACAGGAAAATCTGAATCTGTTGATTTCACAGGGCTCTTCCTTCCAGCAGTGGTGAGGCCAATACTGGACTCTTTTGAGACATCGAAGCAAGTCCCTCCACCAGCTTTAAGCGACGTAAGTGGCTTCATTTCTTATCTCTTTTATCCCTGCAGTAAGGAATGTTTCATTTCATACAAGACCAAGTTCTTGTTTTCATCGTTGAAGTTTATGATTGCTTTATATACTCTTACTCCGTCATTTTGTCGCTGAACGAAATGGTTCTGCAGCAACTTAATTGCTCATTTATTTTTGTACTTGTAATGGTTTATTTGCAGAGTTACCCATTGAAATTTGAAGTGTTTGCTGAGTAAACAAAAGGGTCATGTTTGTTGTCTTTAATTTAAGTGAATGAAATTAGATCATTCTGCAAGCAATGTGGGCTTTAGTATATGTGCAAGTAGAACAGAGAAAGCGGATATGATCACCTTTCTCTGAGCATTTTCTCTTTACCATTGTTGTCAAATCCGTGTGCTTCATTGGCCTATTGATAACACGAGCGTAACCCTGGTCCACATTTTGCTTCCTGTTTGGTGTTGGTTGTACTTCATGTAATTGTAGACCAGATAATTAAGGCATTGGAACTGTTTCCTCCTACAGAGTATTTTGATCGAAATGCAAATGTTCCCTTTCTTATTAGATGTATTCTTGTTCCTCTTCTGTTTTATCAGGTTGTTGCTGGTATGACGGGGAAGAAATCGAATTGAGGTAACAACGGGTCAAAATCTGCTACTTTAGCCTTATCTTCCTATGTTTCAATGGCAATAATCTTTCTTTTTTATTTTTCCGAACATTTTCTTCATTTGGGAAGATTGTTAATGTGGCCTTTTAATTGGAATTGCTGGAAAGAAGGGACTGCTTTCTTTTCTATACTGTGTTGATTGTCGTGTGTTTTGTCCTTTTTACAGATGGGCCATCAGACTGAGAGTTTGCCGTTATCATGTTATAATTTTGTTGTGAATTGACCGTAATATCTTACCAGGAATTAAAAAAATACTTGGCATCCTCTTAATTTTAGTTAGAGTTGTTTTTAGGATATGTTTTTGCTTATTTTTAATCAAACTAATTTTTGACAAAATATACTTATAATTTTTTATGATGATGATGATATTACATTAAGATAAATAATAGTTTTATGGCAGTTAACATGTTCCCAGAAACAAAATCGACATGCAGTTGAAATGGATAATTGAAACACACTTTGAAGTTGAAATTGAGAACCAAATACATAACAAACGACAAAAAGCATACACCCGAGTTATATCGTTGATTAACAAAACAAAAGTGAAAATAGCTTAAGAAGGTATTGTCTAATTTACTTGAAAAACACAATGTCAAATTGAGGTAGAAGTGAAACCACCACCGAATTCTTCATTCTGCAAGTGGTTGTACGCACCATGCTCATTCAGAGCGCGCGCATCTATCGTCCATGAATGTGACTTGATAATATCAACGTCGATACTAATCTCCTTTACATCCATCCCCTCAATATTCCATAACTTTGTGCATCAACATGGTCTCCTCCTCATAGACTGTCGTGACGTCAACACTTCTTACTGCTTTCGGTGATTGATCATAAAACTCTTCGTTGGATGTTGTGGATTTTGATGTCTGAGTTTGAGAGATTGAGTAGGCGATGCTATGTGGGTATAACCATTTCCAATATTTACGGGCACGATTTCTACAAACGGCATGCAACTTACCAACAATCAATTTTGTCGGGTAATGATAATGGCGCTTCTCAAATTTGTAGCGTAGATCCACCACCTGACCATGAAGAAAACCGTTTTCCCCGAAGTCGATATCATCAATATGGATATTCAACATACCGCATAAGTAAAGAATACACGCACTAGGTAAAGAAAAAAATAGCAATAAATGGTTGATGTCATATTTAAGCCCAATCGAAATCCATACATAACAGTTAATCGTTTCAGAGCAAACTAAGTTGCTCGTACTCACTTGGAAATTGAGTGAAGCTCCTTGTTATTTGGGATGAGAAACCCGAGGTTGTCGTGCCACTGGTCGGTCTGCTACGGAATATATCATCCTCTGAAATTCGAGTAGTAAATTAATCATGCCATAACACAGTTTTGTTTTTGAAAGGCCGACTAAATTAATCTCCGCACATGGGAATTGATCGTAAAACATTATTAATGTGGATCGATCGGATGATGTGTGTGCCTAGTTCCTCTGCGAATATGGGAGCGCTGAGGGTCTTCGTTTATTTTGCTTTGAACACGGGGTTAGGATAGTAATTTCCAAGTATTATCATGAGATAAAATTTGACCTATCTAGTAACTGAACAATATCAGTAGTTCTGTACAATAGTGTCCAACATAAACCAAATGAGATAAAAACGAGATTACAAAGGTGAAAAAAGCTCTCTCTTTGTCTTATACGACAAAGTGAGTTGTGAACGTAGCATGTATAAAGTTGTAAATGGAAAGGTTTATTGAAGTAATAGTCAATTTTTTAAGTTCATAATGTATCCCAAATGCATTTTGATGATATAAAACCTATTGTGAACTAATTAAAATTATTATAATGAAAGAATAAACATATAGCTAGTTTTTACTTTAATATTTTTTCTAACTGAGATGGCAAAAATAAGCTTTTGAAATCAGTTGCAAAAACGATGTGTTAGTTGCGATGAGCACTTCTTTAAAGACACGCCACTTGGCGTCCTTAGCTCGCTACTCACCAATTTGACTACAACGATTTTAACATAAAAACATCGACCAAATTGACTAAATTAGGTCCCAAATAATTTTTTGTTTTTGCGTCACTAAGTTTTATAATTGTAAATTTAGCTCACGAAGTAATGTATCTTTTTTTTAGGTCGCAGGTGAATCCGATGTCATCAGCCACGTCAGTGGCCTAATTTTGCAATTATGAAACTTAGTGACCCATCGCGAGCCATAGTTAGTGACACAATTTAGTAATTTGGCCTAAAAACATCATATCCGACTTTAGAATTAGAACTAAATGTCATTTCCGACTGCAAAGTTGGAGAATTTCTACATTGAAATTGTAGAAACTTGTTCCAAAAAAAAAGTGTAGAAACTTGTAAGATTGTAGGAACTTTCAAGGAATTTCCAAGGCTTGTGCAAGATACGATTTTTTTAAAACATATTTCCCTCGAATCGGTGACGACTTGTTTCCCACGATACTCCGGAAGAAATATGGATGTCAACGGAGCGGGGCGGGGCGTGGTCGTCCTCGTCCCCGTCACCGCGGGGATTTCTTGCCCCGGGGATATTTTAAAAAAATATACTATTTACAAAAATAAATATATTTTTTGATAATAAATATCATAAACTATATTTTAATATTATTTATATTATAATCATATAAATTGGATATAATAAATATTATTTAAATATTCTAATGGCAACGGGGCGGGGATCCCCGCGGGGAAACATGTCTCCACGCCCCTACCCTACGTGGACAAAAGGGGAATTCCACGTTCTACTCGGGGCGGATTCCCGCGGATACGGTGAATCACCGCCCCGTTGACAAGCCTAGGAAGAAACGTGATCTCATCATGCACTTACGAATCACCGTCCAAATTGTGTCGCTTTCACAACGCCCATTAAAGTTGAGATTTCACCCTGAGATTTTCGAATTGGATTGACGTATTATTTCAGTATAAACATCAACAATTTTCCGTTATTATTAGGACCCATGAGAAATTAATGTCGATAACCTTATTCGGCCAATAACACAAAGGGCGGTTTTAGTTGTTTTTGAATGTCATTGGCGGTTTTCGTAACATTCCTCGTGATGCATTGCTTCTGTACAAAATGTTTTAGACAATACAAATGAAGCGCTATTTTTTCTGAATAATGTGTTGTTTTTGCAGCAATATTAGGTATGTATTCCAAAACAGCTTCATAATTGTTGTAGGAAGTGTTACGTTGGTAGCGTCTTATTTAGCAAACGTTTCCATCTTCGGTCGCATCTGACTTATTCGTCATTCCGAGATTAAAATCAATAATTCTCGTCGATTACTAAGACCCACGAACAAATTGAGTCGATTTCACATTATTTGGCTATTAAAAGGAGGTTTCACCCACAAATTTAGTTTGAAGTATTATTCCATTATAAACTTCAAAAAACTTCGTTGATTATGAAAATCCTTGAGAACGTAAGGTCGATTTAACCTTATTCTTTCACTAACGTCGGAGGTCCCAGCGGCTTCATTGATTTTAGTTTGTCGTCGGTGGTTTTCGTTCAATTCCTCTTAGCATCTTGCTTGTTATCTTGAATGCATGAAGTATTATCCAGAATGTAGGAAGTGTTACTCAGGAAGCGTTTTATAAGCAAACGCTTCAATCATAGGTCGCGTCAAAATTCTTCGTTCTTCTACGATTAACATCAATAATTATAGTTGATTATTAAGACAGATGATCAATTTCACCTTATTCGGTTATTAACGTCCAGATTTCTCCAATTTTCAACGAGATTTTCGAATTGCATCTAACACATTATTCCATTATAAACTTCGTAATTTTTCGTTGATTATTAACACCCATTAGAAATTATTGTCGAGTTAACCTTATTCGATCAGTAACGTCGAGATTGAGCCGACTTTCGAACGTAATTTTTGGTTTTGATCGAATGTGATTTTTGGATCGATCGTTTGGGAGATATAATGGAAAATATTAGTAATTTTGTTATGTTGATACCACTTATTAATCATTCAGTAACACAATACTGGCGTTCTATAACACTTCGTAAGTGCAAAAATAATATACTTTAAGATAATAACAGAAAAGAGACGTTTTATTCTTCTTCTTTTAATATTATCGTAAGAGTATTTTGGTCAGATCGAATTTTATGTCATTTACGCTAAGTTTTGCACAAAATAGGTCCTTTAAATCATTTTTTTTTACCTGGGACTGAATCCTAATTTTAAATTAGATTGGGGCCTGAAACCTAATTGCTCCTTCTATTATGTGGGAACATTGACGGTGCAATTAGCGACATTACTTAGTTTTTATATTGATATCGATCATTTTATGCAATTGACAAATTCAAAGTTAGAAAAAAGTGTAAGTTATGTTCTACACCACATGAATATACTGAAACGTATATTACTACCCTAGACTTTTTTATTGTAGGAACCTCCCTGTCATTGTCTAAACTTAGCATCGTACCCCGTGTTGTCCAAAAATTAGAATTGTACACCGATCGGAGTGAAAATGGCAAAGAGCACATAATTAAATAAACCACAATGATATTTGATGCTTTTTAGAAACCAGATGGATTTTAATGCTTAATTTTCTCATCGTGTAAAGAACTTTGTTTGGCGATTGGCACTGAAAGAACTGTGCACGACATGTAATCTTTTCAAACGTAAATGTATCCCTAATGCTCGCTGCCAGCGTTGTGATCATTTTGACGAGGATGATTCCCGTATGTTTCGACGAAAATGTATCCCCAATGCCCGCTACCAGCCCGATTCTTTGGATGAAAGGCTGATGAATATACATGGGACCATTACATCATGGCGTGGTGAAGATCAACATTGATGGTGCTTTACATCAAGCTCGCGCATGGGCGTCCACTGGAATTATCGCAAGATACTATGAGGGTCGGTGTCTCGGCTGACATACAACTTTTTTTTAAGGGGAGTTTTTGCTGGAGTCGGTTGAGGCTTCGGCTGCTCGTACAACTATTATTTTTGCCCGGCAAAGGAACTGGCTGAACTTCATAATAGAAGGTAATTGCCAGCAGGGTATCATTAACCGACTTCGATCGGGTGACACGGCTTCTAGACATGCATGTATTATCTTGAATGATTCTCTCTTTATGTCCTCAGGATTCACAATTTCGTATCAGACGCCATTAAAGTTTCAAAAAAGAGTTCAGGCCATGTCAGTAAAAAAACATTTTTAAGGACCCAATTCTAGAAATATTGAGTTAAGGACCTAAAAGTCGATTTGATCAAAATACCCTTACAAAAAATGTTTTAAGTAGCGGTATTGAACAAATGTTTTCCGTTACTAATTAACAACATAATGATATCTTTGATATGTTACCCATATGATTATAAGTGGTATCAACGGAAGCAAATATAGTTCCTACGATCAAAATTTCTCGTCGTTCGCACGAGCACACCCCTTCCTCCAACCCCACTACCAAACAAAGTAAAATTTGTCCTCAAAGTTTGATTCTGATTTTTACGTCGACAAATATAAGATCGTAGTGCAAAGTATTTCGATATCGACACATAAAAAAATCAATTTTGCATCGAATCATATTTTCGGCCGGCATTGCGGACAATAGGTACAAATTGTTGACACCCATAGACTGGACATTACGTTGCCCCCACCGTATAGCTCAATCGTTCGTTGTTCGAGGTTAACAGAACTGAAATGAAAATCGCCTGAATAAATTTGAGTAAAACATTCTTCATTTAACTGGTATTATTTCAATGCATTTGTCTTCAACAAAGAATTAAAAGGTATATTAAGAACATGTGTTACTTTGGTTTCCATGGAAAAACGAAGAATTTAATGGGAGCCAAGTTTGAAACGTTTGCAAATTAACACGTTTGTTTGGTAATACTTCTTTCATTCTGGGTAACAATTACTACATTTTGGGTAACACTTCTTGCATTCTTGGTAACAATTCCTACATTCTGGATAACACTTCCTGGGTAACATAAGGGGCCAAGAGGAATAGATCGGAAACAACCGACAACACCAAAAAACTGTTGAAACCGCTAGCAGACGTTAGTGACCGAGTAAGGTTAAATCGACCTCCATTTGGGACTTGATAATCAAGAAAGATTAATGAAGTTTATAAGGAATATGCATTAAATCCAATTCTAAAATCCCGTTGAAAAAACGAGCTACTCGTAATTAATGGTTGAATAATGTTAAATCAACTCAACTTTATCATAAATGTGCATTTTTCGGATGTATAAGATTGTCATTCACGGAAATAATGTGTTACTGTGAAACTATTATATAGTACCAGTATCTACAAACGTGTTATAAATTGGTTTCATATTGTTAATTTTTGTCAGACATGTGGTATTATTTGCATGTGATGTGTTAATATTCTATGAAATTCCAGAACCTACTAGAATGTTCTTCATGAAGTGTTTCTTTTGCATGTACATGTGTTATAATTCTTCCAGAAAGTGTGAATCATCTCAAAACGTTTTAATTTGGGGGAAAACCAATTTTTGCATTATTCTGTGATTAATATCAATATTTTTCGTTCATTATTAAGACTCATTATCAATTGAGTTTATTTCACAATTTTTCGAGCATTAAAGTTGAGATTTCACCCCAATTTCGAATTTGTTTGAAGTATTAACATCAACAATTTTCTTTTATTATTAAGACCCATGAGAAATTGATGTTGATTTAACCTTATTCGGCCAATAACGTCGAGATTTATGTGGTTTTCAACTATTTTTGAGTGTCGTTGGCTTTTTTCGTAACATTCGTCGCGATCCATTGCTTATGTACAAAAATTTGTTATTGATAATAAATGAAGCATTAGTTTTTCTGAATGATTTGTTATGTTTGCGGCAATATTAGTTATGTACTATAACACTTGTGTTATAATTGTTGTAGGAAGTGTTACGCATGTAGCATGTCAATTAGCAAATATTTTATTCTTCGGTCTTATCTGATTTCTTCGTTTATTCCATGATTAACATCAATAATTCTCGACGATTACTAAGACCCATGAACAAATTGAGTCGATTTCACATTATTCGGCCATTAAAGTAGAGATTTCACCCACGAATTGAGTTTGAAATATTATTCCATTATAAATTTAAAAAAAAATCGTAGATTATGAAAATTTATAAGAAATTGAGGTCGACTTAACCTTATTCGGGAACAAACGTCGGAGATCCGAACGGCTTCATTGATTTTTGAGTGTCGTGGGTGGTTTTCGATATATTCCTCTTAGTCTCTTGCTTGTTACCCATGAATTGTTATCCAGAAGGCATGAAGTGTTACCCAGAATGCATGAAGTATTACCCAATGAGCGTTCAAACGCTTTAATCATAGCTCACATCAAAATTCTTCGTTCTTCCATGATTAATATCAATAATTCTCGTTGATTATTAAAATCAATGATCAATTTTACCTTATTTTGACATTAAGTCCATATTATCTCATTTTTCAACGAGATTTTTGAATTGCATTTTTACATATTATTCCATTATAAACTTCGAAATTTTTTGTTGATTATTAACACTAATGAAAAATTGTCTCCGATTTAACCTTATTTGGTCATCAACGTCGAGATTGAGCCGCCTTTGGAACACAATTTTTGGTTTTAAATCGAACATGATTTTTGGTTGTCGTGGCAAATATAAGTAATTTTCGCAACAAGGAGGGACAAATGAGTCTTTTCCTTGCAAATGAGTCTTTAACTCTAAGAGAAACTTAAAATGAGTCCTTATTTCTATTTTAAAACTTGTTGGGGTCTGAATTCTAATGAAAGTATTCTAATGGGACCTAAAACCTAATTAACCCTTTCTTTTTTGTCCGGCGAACGGATATTCCGTGGCTCCATTACATGGCGAATGATTTAGGTTTTGTAGTCGAAGATCTTTCGTCTCCTACACATGCTATGTGCTATGTCTATGTTGAATGAAGTTATATATTTCTTTTCTATGCGATTGTTTCGGAAAAAAAAATAAAGTTATATTCTTTCAAAAAAAAAAATGTGACTCAAGTCCGAAGTCCGAACAAACCAACGCAAGCGCCGAGGCGCAAACGACACTAAAGCACCTGTGACATAAGTGGCGGTAGCATGCCCTACAATATATCCATTGCAGCCAATCAAAAGCAGCCACGTGTGTCCTGTTGGTCGCGAAGGCGCGTGTGGTGCGTTAATGTTGCGAAAATCTTGGAGCCAAAGTTTCGTCTCTCAAATCTTTTCACGATTACGCGCACCCGCCAGCTCCAAAATTTCCATGTAGTTATATATATTTGTAACTTTTTAAATTCTAATTATTTCCCTTTTCCGAACTTTAATTGTAGGAAAATATAAATTACTTTCGCACTCATGCATTTTCATTCAATATCACACAGACACAAGCAATAGGACTCTTACCAACGACGTAGTATTTCTTACCTTTTTCGGTTTTTTTTCTCCTTATTTCTATATCCAAATTCCAGTCGGAAAGACAAATCGAGGTTTTTCTGTCTCTCGGGTTATTGGAATTGGTGCTTGATTTATATATTGTTTTTTCTTTCCTTTTCCTCCAGTTCGACGTGTTTTGATTGGTTATTTTTGAATGTTTTGATTTGTTTACGAAATCAAACAGGTGGGTTAGGTCTTCAAATTCGTCGGCGTTGGTTTCAATTGGTCAAGGATTGGGCGGCAGGATTTCGCGAATAATTTTGTCAAATCTCAGTGATAAATTTCAATTTTTCTGGATTAATTTGTGTGGGCTTTGTAATCTCGTGGTGAAGAGGAGGGATTAGGGTTTCAATTGCCATTTTGAGTGGATTAGGCGATGATTGGTGAACTGCCGAGGTGAATCTCAATGCCGAGGCTCAAGCGTTGCGCTGTAGAAGACGACGTCATGGAATCGTCTTCTACTGACGCAAACTCCAAGAAGATTAATGCAACAATATCCAACCAGTTATATACAGTTCCCGTAATGCAGTTAGAAACTGCGAAATTAGATGTTGCGAGCCGGTCAAATTCAACAGCTGTTAAACCCAAGCCTTCAGTATTGAGGTCTTCACGAGGACGCAACCAGGCAATTCCTCCAAAGTTCAAGGATTCAGTTTTGCGTTCATGGAAGAAAGATAAGAACGAGAGCTCTGACGCAGAAGATGAATTCGGTATGGATAATTTGATTCCCAGTAAGAGGTTGAAGCGAGAAGATGATTCCTACTCAGTAAAGAGGCCACAGATACATAGACGCTTGGGATTTAAGTGGGAAAATGTAGTATTGGAGACATCTCCTAGTTCAAATAGTACGGTGACTTCGGGTAACGAAGGGGTTTCTGCTTCTCCATTGGCAGCGAAAAATAATGGAGATGGGTTTTCTGGAGGAAGGCATGTGGAAAAAAATGTTGAAAAGAAGAATGATTATTACAAGCCCGATGACTTTTTGAAGGATGATATCGTTTGGGCAAAGTGTGGGAAGAATTTCCCGGCCTGGCCTGCGATTGTGATTGATCCGATGTGGCAGGCTCCCGAAGCGGTGTTAAGAGCTTGTATACCTGGCACTCTTTGTGTGATGTTTTTTGCGTACTCTAAAAATGGGAAAAGGGTAAACTGGCTTTTTTTTTTCTTGTACTTGTGCATTGCAAATACCATGTAGGAATTATGAGGCTTACGTGTTAATTCTGGTTTTACTGTCAGGATTATGGATGGATAAAAGCAGGGATGGTGTTTCCTTTTCATGAGTATATGGACAGGTTGGTGTAGATTACAATAATTATAGATGCTAAGTGGGTGAAGTTCCCTTAAATTTCTGTTTTTGTTCAGATTTCAGGGGCAAACAAAGTTACATGGTAGCAAGCCTCGGGAATTTAAGATGGCAATAGAAGAGGCAGTGTTGGCTGAAAATGGGTATGCAGAAAATGCGGGTGCAAATTTGGCTGGCAATAGTGGGCTGGAAACTGCTCCTCTGGCAAATGGTGATCATATTGAAGAGGCAACTGGTTCGAGTCATGAATCGGAATGTACTACTGAGCAGGCAAGTAACCTTTGGCAGTTATTCAAGTGACTGCTATTCCAAGTTATTTAGCATCCTACTCGCATTGGGTCTTGATTTGAAGTTATTGCTTTTGAAATTAATTCTGTACTTTACTGTGGGTTGCTGACTTTTGGAAAGTTGGTGTTGCACTGTTTCCAAAATTGTGTATTGTGAAAGTTTTTTCATACTTGTTTCAATTTCTTTTGTCACAGAACATATGTAATCAAAGGAGAGATCCACGAGCCTGTGACAGCTGTGGCTTGAATTTCCCGTTGAGAATGGTGAAGAGGATATTGAGTTCGCGAACTAAATCTGATTTTTTGTGTGAACATTGTTTTAAGGTTGGTTCAAATTCTATTCCGGTGATTCAAGTAACTTCAACCAGATTTTCTAATTTTTATTTTCCAGTTATTTAACGAAACGGTCTTATTCTTCGAAGTTTTAATGTTGCAGTTAAGGAAATCCAGACAATATTGCGGTGTTTGCAATCAAATTTGGCATCCTTCAGATGGTGGCAGCTGGGTGTGATGATTCGTTTTTGTTGCGCATCCGTTGATTGATTGGTTTCTATATTTCCAAATCTTATTCTGGTTTCTATGTATAAATCTCTTTGTTTAGGTCTGTTGTGACAATTGTGATGTCTGGGTCCATTCTGAGTGTGCCAAGATTCCTGACAAGTTTTTAAAGGTTTACTTAATTATCCCATATATAAATATGTTTATAGGTTGCAGTTTTACACCTCTTATGTGTTTGCTTATCTCTTTGAATATTGAATTTGTGTTGTAGGACCTTGAGAAGACGAATTACTTCTGCCCTGAGTGTAAAGAAAAGTCACTATCTGTATCAATGGGTTGTAACAAGAGGCTTCCGTGTCTTGGGTAGCTATGTTCCCTATTATTGCTATAATTTTTCAAATTATTCCTGCACAGATTATTATCTCTTCTATCATTATTCACTCTCAGCTGTTTTGTGAATCAGTTCTGCTGAAAAGCTTGAACGCAAATCTCTCCCTGACAAGATAGCAGTTGTCTGCAATGGTGTCCAAGGAATTTATTTTCCAAGTCTCCATTTGTATGTCCCGTTTACTCTAAATTTATTTTTAGAACCTATTTTAATTCTGTGATCCGTGTTTCTTGGTTGGGGTTCCAATTGCCATATTAATGTTTTACATGAAGAAATTGCATTTCACTATTAAGATAAAATTGAAGTTTTGATTTAAGTTATGCCTGCGTATTATTTTACCTTTATTAGACAGCTTTTTAATGTTTAGTTCAATATTTTCCTTCTTTGGTGTGTGGTGATTAAGGAGGTTATGTGTCTGCTACATCCTAGCAGGGTTCAGTGTACTTGTGGTTCTTGTGGTACAAAGAAATATTCCATGGGTGAGTGGGAGCGACATACTGGATCTAGAGCCAAAAAGTGGAAACATAGTGTTAAAGTGCAAAGAACGAACATAACGCTTGAAAAATGGGTATGCCTCCAAAGACCGTTCTCTACATTATTTACACATTTGCACTCTAATATTTATCAATTATTGATCTTGTTGATAACTTCCATTGAATATATGCACAGACTAGATGCTAAGCTATCAAAACCTATTATATATTCTTTCATTGATTTAATATAGAATGTATATTGGACACTTGCTATTGCTAAGAAGAGATTGCCTCAACAAAGATAAAAAATGTACACCAACTTTCAACTTCTCATTTCTCTCCGGTTTATATGCTGATTGTACGTTTAATAATCAATTATTTGTGGCTTAGATAATTTGATTAAGGTTCATGGTTTCAGTTCCCTATATGATTACCTTTCACACCGTTTGCTACCTTCCTTAAATTCATAGTCTTCAAACCTGGAAATTTTCATCGTATCGAACTGTATTTTGCGCTGCAGATGGAGGAATACAACACAACGGGCCTCAATCTTGCACGGTTAGATAAGCAACAGCTGTTAGCTCTTGTCAAAGGTAATTGTGTATTTTGATTTTCTGGATATGTAAATGTGGCAACCAGCTTCTTACCGGTGAAAATTTAACAGAAAACTATGAACCTGTTCATGCAAAGTGGACGACTGAACGATGTGCTGTGTGTAGTTGGGTTGAAGATTGGGATTACAACAATATAGTGATATGCAACAGGTGTGGGTTTTAATCTACATCTGTATATGTTTGCACCAAGTAGCAATGGAAGTTTGATCTTGCATATCTGATATATATATATGTATATATATATATATATATATATGTATATATTTTCTGGTCTAGATGTCAAATTGCAGTTCATCAAGAATGCTATGGGGTAAAGGACAGTCAAGATTTTGCATCATGGGTTTGCCGAGCATGTGAAACGCCAGAGATTGAGAGGAAATGTTGCCTGTGTCCTGTGAGAGGCATGTTACAAGATTTGATTTCATTATTTTCAGTTAATGATATGTGTGATCCTTAGTTGGAATAAAGAAATGCTTTTTATGACTCATCTCCTTTTTTCTTGAAGAATGCTTTCCTTTTTCAAAACTGTGATTTTCAGGGGGCGCATTAAAGCCAACGGATATTGAAAATTTGTGGGTTCATGTTACATGCGCATGGTTCAGGCCAGAAGTTTCTTTTGCAAATGCTGCTAAAATGGAGCCTGCTGTTGGGCTTCTGAGGATTCCACCAATCTCATTCACTAAGGTAAGATTCTTCAACGAAGAGAAATTTCATGGTAGTGATACGACACAGATTCTGTATTATATATGACAGCATTGAGTTTATATATTGCCTTCACGTTATTGAACATTGTGACATGTGCGGCTGAAACTCGTATTGGATGAACTCTTAGGGGGTTGCCAACTAACATGATGTATAAACATGCAGGTATGTGTTATTTGCAAACAGGGCCGTGGTTCTTGTACCCAGTGTTGCAAATGTGCCACCTATTTTCATGCCACATGTGCTTCGCGTGCGGGATACAGCATGGAAGTAAGTAATTCTTCCCATTATTAATCTTTGAACAATCACGTACCTCCTTGTAAGATTTATCTCAGAGATGGAAACCTTTTTATTATGTTGTGAGTTGCATTAAATGATTACCCTGTCTCTGTAATGAGCCCTGATTGTTTGTACATGCTGATGAAATGTGGTCTAACATTGTGGAGGCCTTATTATGTTTGTAAATTTCAATAAAGCAAAATTCTCTATATTTGACTTTGACTATGGTCTGCCCAATCCCAAATTTTGTATTAATGCAAACCTTTTGTGGTAGTCAACTTTCTTACTTGCCTGTATCTGCTAGAAATAACACAGTTAGATGTTTCCATTTGTTTCTTTTTATTGTATTGTTTTAACCTGATCGTGGCACTTTTCAGTTACATTGTTTGGAGAAGAATGGAGCACACGTAACAAAATGGGCATCATATTGTGCCGTTCACAGGTATGTTGGGTGCCATCTGAATATTCTTGCTTGGATAATCTTGTATGGAAATAGATGCAACAGTGGGAATATAAATATTCAGCTTTAATGATTATATATGCGAGCATCACGTGATATATTGAGGTATATAGTAGATAGATACCCTGCAAATACCTGTCTTTGTGTACTGCTTTATGGAATTAGATATAATTATGAAAGTCAATTTTTTCTCTCCTTTGTAAAACAGGGTAGGGTATACACATGTGCTATGCCCATAAAATTCTGTACAACCATTCAATTCTTATGTTATACTAGAGCATATCATCTATTTGAATTATCAAATTCAGAGGGGAATATTCTGGTTCTGACCCCATTAGTGAGAGAAATGCCCCTTTTCAGACCATATATGCACTATTAATATGAGAACGTGTTGTTATGTGCCAAACATATGGTGTTATATATCCACCATGTAGGAAAACTGCACAAATTATTGATTCAGGCACCACTAAGTTCTGAAATATAATTGCCCCTAATTAATACTTTTTAAAGAAGGTTATTAATTTGTTTACTTTAGCTGACACAACATTATGCCTCCATTTCCGGATAAGAGAAAGAAAACTAAAGTTGCAGATTTTGTTTACTTGTGATGGTGTTTTAAGGTGTTAATGCTTTTACAGGACGCCAAACACAGAGAACAGATTAGTCATACAAACTCCATACGGCGTATTTAACAATAGAAGCTCGGTGCGAACTCAACATAAAAAACAATGCTTGAGAGGTTCGAGATTGGTTTCACTGAGGAACACTGAGTGCTCTCTGTTGAATCCTGCTGATATAAATGAATTTGAAGCAATGTCTGCTGCTAGGTGCCGTATTTATATAAGGTCGAAGATAAAGGTATGTTTTTGTATCCATGTTTCCTTATTACCATTAGTGAAGAGTATTTTTAGAATTGTTTTTCATGTCAATTATTAGTCACGCTTTTTTCTATCTCATCATCTCCTCATATCATTGAATAGAGGGCTGGACTAGAATCTGTACCTCAACGCCTGATGGGACCATGCTATCATTCTTTAGATGCGATAGATCGCCTGCGCGAGGTAATTAATTTTTACCATATGTTACATATATACAGAATGGCCTTTCTACCATTTTCTATGTTATCGACCATTTTCGTGCTGAAAACTAAGTAACCACTATGTGGTTGTTTCACTCAGGATACAGAAACTACAAGGCAATTTTCAACATCCAAAGAACGACTAGACCATTTAAGGGTAAAATGTATTTTATTTACTTGATTCACTGTCACTTAATCCCGGTGTAGTTTCCTCCAAATCTGTATCACCTTGCCTCTCACTAATTTTTGTTACTGCATTGGTGTACTTCAGAGAATAGAAAAATATCTGGTCTGCTTTGGAAAATCAAGCATACATGGATGGGGCCTCTTCGCTCGGAGAAACATTCAAGAAGGCCAAATGGTAGTTAATATAATATCTTAACGTGATGCTCCATGATACTTTTAACAGTTCGTATCCTCTAGGAGATTCTTATCCTTTACTTACTATGAAGGTCCTGGAATATCGCGGAGAGCTGGTTAGGCGTAGTATTGCAGACTTGAGGGAAGCACAATATAAATTGGAAGGCAAAGATTGCTACGTAAGCCCTCTACGAAACTTTGTATCCGTTAAATTTGATCGTGACATTTTTGAGTTAAATTAGAAGCTTTGATGTCATTTGAGCACATAAAGCCAGGGTTATTGAATTAAAGAGCTGGTCTGTAACACATTTTACAGATTCTTCCCCATGCTTCTGGTGTTCATTTGTGCCAAATCTTGAATTATTTCAACTGATTATTTATGTTGGAACGCTTTTCCAAATGAGTCCTCTGATTGAATCATCTGTATGCAGCTCTTTAAAATCAGCGAGGAAGTGGTGATCGACGCCACAAACAAGGGGAACATTGCCCGCTTGATCAATCACTCGGTACGCTTATCACATCATTATGTGAACACTCTTACTTAACAAAGTTTGATTAAGATAATGATTATAACCTATTTTATGCATATTATTTGCAGTGCATGCCCAACTGTTATGCGAGAATCATTAGCATGGGGAAAGATGAGAGCCATTTAGTTCTTATTGCTAGAGTCAATGTTTCAGCAGGCACCGAGCTAACGTATGGGAGCCAATTTCCAGTCTCAATTTGAGCTTCTAATTTCTGTGAGTATTGCAGTTTGATTTATTTTCCTTTTTGTATAGGTATGATTACAAATTCGACACAGACGAGCAAGATGAGGTTAAGGTCCCTTGTCGGTGTGGTGCTGCTAACTGCAAAAAATTCTTGAATTGACGACTTCTCATTATTTCATATACATACATAGAAGCTGCTTATGGAAGGAAACTGATATTTTGACCAAACCCCAGATATGTAGATTGGTTTTCTTGAATTGTCATTTTTTCTTCTTACATTTAACCTATCTTTTGTTCGTAATGTCCAGATAAGATCATTACACCTTTACCAGTTTGGTGATGCTTTATTTGGTGAAAACTACTTGCGCTAAGCTTAATAGAAAAAATCATGTAAACTGTCTCGTTGTCCTTGCTATGTTTCGTTAGCAGCAAATATTTTTGTAAAATTTGGCCTACACAGCTGCTGCCTGGGCGATAATCCGCCATGGTGAATCCGATTTATTAACAGTCTTATTTTTAAATTAATTATAATAAAAAATTAAGTTAAACTACTACATTAATTAATAATAATCTTATTTTTACATTACTAAAAATTAACCTTATTTTTAAATTAAAAAATAAGTGCACGTCTTTTCACAAAAGACAAATGAACAAATAGAAGAAAAAAGTTAAAAGATTATAATTTAACCTCGCTCCTATACTCGTCACCCTGGGAAAAAAAAAAAAGCAACCAAAGAAGTTACTTATTATAGTAAATAAAAGGTTCAAATTGCAAATTAAAAAGTTCAAACACATAAAAATGCATCAAACATATATTCGAGTTTTTTTTGGAGAGAGAAATGGCAAAAACCCATCTTGGGTATGAGTTTGCAGTACAATTGGAATAAGTTTATCTTATTTTTTAAGATTATGCAGCTCGGTTGAAAATGCACTTAGCAATGAATCCAAAAAAAATAGCAGATAAAAAACCATAGGATGCATATGTTTGCTCATATTGGATGAAAATTCGATGCAGTGGGAATTCCACTGACGATATGAGAAGCAAAATAGGCCGACAAAGGATCGAAACGAGGGCGTTGCGATACAGGGTAGCCCCTAGGAGAATTGTGGGCTGCATCGGATGGTGACAAACACGAATTAATGATGAAATTGCTACATAATACCCGGTTTATGTTGTGTATCATATTAACTAATCGGGATTGTGCATTTTTCATCTAATACCTGGCGTCGCATTAATCCCATTTTTTTGCATTGGAGGAATCGTCACCGGTTGCTTCGCTACACTACATTGATGCTCGAGCAAGTGATTGAGCAAGATTTATCTGTTTCTTCAGGTTTTAGCCTAATGTAGTCAGATCGGAAAAAAGTCTGTGTTTTCTCTTCAAGCTTCCGCCATACTACATTGAAAAACAAACATATCTAAGTAGTTATAATGATACTTGAAATAAGATGGCATTCAAATATCAACCCAATGTCGTGAATCCGAGATCAATTCGAGCGCGATTCGGTAGTGATTTTTACGATCTCGTCCCATTCATGCACACTAGTAGGCACCGCTCTATTAGATTCTGAACGTGCAAAGCAGATTAAGGATGCGTTTTGATTCGTGTATTTGAATGGAATCGCATGACATTAAATTACGAATTCAAAATTGGAGCTTCAAATCAAATCCATTGTTTGATAAACATTATGATTTCTAAATCCGGATTTACTGACCTAGGTATGGGCATCATCAACGAGCATTGGTTAAGGTATGCAACCACATCTGCTCGTCGAATCTTCTTGCGATCATAAAGTAGTGACAAATCTTTTGAGCAACGGTAGATCTTCTGAGCAATCAGAGCCTCAGTTTCGAGACGAGTTGAGAGCTTTTTATGGAAGGATTTTTTTATCTAGAGCTAGTTTCAAGATTTTGGGATTGATTTTTGTTTTTTTTATAATTTTTTTTTATACATAAAAAAAATAAAAAAGTTACAAAAAAAAAAAAGAAAGAAAAATTTACATAAAAATTATAAAAAAAAGCATTCAAAAACTTACGTTGGAGCACTATTAAGTAATAATATCCTACTTGCCTCTTCGTTGGAGTCGGAGCTCGAAGATTGGAACTCGTCGATTGCATTCTCGGCACGGTTCTTCGATTATGCCGAAAACCAATCCTTCAATAAGGTTAGCATCGCAAGCGAATTCATGCTAAGGCTCATTCGTCAATCTCCAATAATTCGACCCGAGGTGGAGAATGCCGACTCCGAAGCGTCACTTGAAGCTTGCACGGATAGAAGATCTCGTGTCATGGTCGCTTGCATCGAGTAAAACCTAGCGTTCGTCTTCCACCACTCCAGAATCTCGTTTGTGTTAGCCGTAGGCGTAGAGGGTGCTTTTTCATTCTTCTGCCTAAGCAATTTCCGTAAGCCCGTACCGCGTGCGCCGCTACCACTATCTGTCGAAACTTCGGTCACGGCCTTCTCCCTGCGACTGAGATACATAAAAAGAAAAAAGTTCTTGGAGAGAACGCTTAATTGACTACTTCTGGTCGTCAACGTTCTTTCCAAGAAAGGTGTGATAATGCTCGAAGAAAAAGTCAAAAGTATCATTTCCACAACTCAGGTCGAGCAAAGCCGTCAAGCCGTGGACAGTTGGGATAGTTTCCCAACATTTCTTGAATTTCTTTTCCATACTTTCGACGAAAGTACTCAAGTATGGATTTGTTCGAAATTCAAGAAACTTATAGTACATCCCAAAAAGCCGTGTTCTGCGACGTCCCAGTCTATGTCTTCTAAAAAAAGATTTCATTCGGGATCGGCGCGGCGGCGGCCGATCCGACCTCGTCGTTGTTCCAAAAAGGGCGTCATCAAGTCCTTATAGCTCATAAAAATGCTAAGGAGGTCATACAAGGTGTTCCACCTAGTCAGTACCGGTACGAGAAACTTCGTAAACTTAAGATCGTTCGTCTGGACGGTTTGCCTCCATGATATTCCAAGACGACATTCCCGTAATTGCTTCCCTATCATCTTGAATTTTTCTATGATTGGCCCTAACACATCGTCGAAAGCGTACTTGACGAAATAGCCGACCGTCTAAGAGTAACCTTAGGCGGCGTCAGAGGATTTCAACACCAACATTGTTGGAGCTTGCATTGTCTAAAATGATAGACAAAATCTTGTCTTGAATCGTATATCTGTTTAGGACAGTCAGGACATACATTGCTATTGTGTGTCCTGTGTGTGACGTGTCGACGACATCTAGCGAAAGAATTATCTCTTACATCGTCCACATCTCTTCTATCCAATGGCCGATCATCATTAGATAAGAATTTGTGGTCAAACTTATCCTAGACGATATGTTGACCAAATGTGCAATTAAGTTCTTTTGATATAGATCAAAAGTATCTTATGACTTACGTTGTTGAATCCAGTTGCATCGTATTAGTAAATTCGATAAACCCTTCACTTTCTGCAACGCAAAACGATTCCTCATTTTTACTATAAATTTAACTAAGGCCACCTTTGAGATTTCCGTAGTTATAACAAAGTTTCTACCCATAGTCATGCTAATTTGTTGTTGCCTAGGTTCGGTGCCTATTGGTTCTAACGTATCCTTGTCTAATTTATGATAATTAGTGAGATATTTCAACATTGAATACGTCCCATCTTGTCCCGGTTTGGAGCTATAATCGTAAGGACGGCGACAATCCTTACAATATGCCTTTAAAATAAAAAAATTAGCCAACGGCTATAATAGCCGTTGGACTCAAACGGTTATTTTTAAATAGCCGTTGCAGTTCCGGCTCCGGGTCGAATCGGAACCGGACCGCGGTTCCGCGGTTCGGCTAATCAGATAATCGGCACGACCCATTATAAATGGGCCGGTGCCGGTTCGTGGAACCAATTCACCACGGTTCCGGGGCGGTTACGGGTGAACCGTCTCATTATCTAGCTCTACTTTCGGGTACTCAGAATAATAGTCTCTTAAATTTCCTCATGTATCTCACGTGTACAAGCGAGGAGGCAAGACATTATTTTATTCTTTTTCTTTTAATAATTTTCTCGAACAATCCTCCACCAAATAAAAACTTGTTCCCAAGTTTTATTTCATGCAGTATTATTCCGGAAGTGTCGCATATATTGTGTTGTTTCCACTTGAAACTATGAACAACAACTTTAGGCAATAAGATTTGAATCCACAAAAAATAAGTAGAACGTATCTTATGAACTTATATTTCTTTGTGTAGAATAAGGATCTTATTTCCACAACCTTTCCGTTTCTCCTCTTCTCGACGCGATTGAGCACCTCTCTTCGGCCATGTGCTTCCCTGTTAATTAAATTTGTGAGTGCTCAAGAAAGATTAGCCAAATTTCTCATATGGGCAGCCACACCCAACTCTCACATAGGTAAACTTCTGGATAGCGTTTCTTGTACGTCTATCTAGTTTATTAGGGAATAAAATATTCCATCCTCTCGTTATTCTTAAGCAAGAGGAAATTAACCAATTTGAAAGACTTCAACGATGACTCTCGTATCGAAACGTCATAACACGACTTTGGTTTCATTTTCCAAAACTATTCTCTGGGTAGACATGTGAATTGAATATTTATTCATTCATATTTTTTGTCTACATGGAGAACTGTGGAGAAATGATGCAGAATTTTCAGCAATATCGAGGCTCAGACACGCATTTCTAGGGATAGTAAATGTTTAAGATGTGTGAGGTTGGAGCGATAAGGACCCTCAAAGCCTTTCAATTGATTATATGTGAACTATATTTGGTTTTTGTTAATTATTTGTTTAAATTTACTTTATATAGTTGTAAGTATGAAAGTCACTTTATTGTCACAAATGTATACGATTTCAACATTTATATATGAAATGTGACAAACACAAGTGCACGGCAACAAAGTAAAGGAGAATTTGTTCCCGTGAGACACCACAATGCGGTGTCCAACGCTATCAGTAAGCCCGATCATCCCGGCCGAGTGAGAAGTGTCGGAAAATATGGGACAATTCGGTGTGTGTTCGGCAACCCGGCCTAAGGTTCGAGAGGAAGTTATTCGACTCAGACCTTGTAGGATCAGATGAAGGTCGAAATGCGGGCCGAGATGATGGCCGGGATGGAGGCTCAAGTGGCGATCCAGATGCGAACCGTGCTCGCTCAAACGGGGATGACAGTGCCTTCTATGGATCAAGAAGTGAGCAATAATCCAGTTGCCGATTTTCCCGGCCACACTTGGAGTTCTATGGATCGGCTCCAATTGATCCATTTCCATCGATGGACGTACCGATGAGACTTATGCTTATTTTAATGTTTATCATATGTTTTAGGTAAATAATATTCGTTCTTTTCAAATCATGTAGTATCCTGATGTACGACTGATGATGAACATCATCGGGCAATTAGAGGTCGTTGCTATCGAGACGGTTGTTCCAGGACGTGCTCAACTTCATAGCATCACAGTTGCGAGCGACAACATAACTTTCTCGATCGATCTAGTTGGTAGTGGAAAAGAGACGACCGACTTCCGGTACCAACCATTAATCTTGTGACGCTGGGAGAGGCACAAGTAGTCATCGCAAAATTAACCGGAACCGGCGGTTCCGACCGGCCAACCGTCGGTTTCCAACCGCCGGTTCCGGTTATGAACCGAAACATGCCACCAACCGCAACCGTCAGCCGTGGTTGGCCAGTTTCGGGCGTTTGGAAAAATCCCAAATCGACCGCCGGTTTGGCAGTTCAACCGGCGGTTTTCCATAAAAAATATAAATAATATATATTTAATAAATATAATATATCCGTTGCAAAGAAAAAAAATTCTGACGTGTCAGTACCCGTTGCATTTAGAAAAAATATCAGTTAGGTTTAATATATATATATATATATATATATATATATATATATAATCTAACCGTTGGAACTGTCGGTTCAACCGGCAACCGGCGGTTCCAACGGCTACATACCCAAAAAAATCTATAAATACCCACTACACTCTTCTTCATAAAATCACAACTCAATTTAATATATATATATATATATATATCTATCAATTATTCACTCTCAAGTCTCAATCATCAATCTCTCTACTGCACGAATTAAAAATAAACTAATTAAAATACTACCTCCTCAATCATCGCCTCGCTCTACTACACTCCTCAATTCCCGGCTCTTCAACACGGCGCTCCGAATTTTACACACCTCGTTTCTCGTAAGTTTACACACATTATATCTAACGGTTTTTTCTGTTATTTTATTTTAGGAATGGATAGCCGTCGTCGAGGATCGGGATAAAGGGGGAAACAAATTATTGGTAGTTCATCGCAAGATAACTACCAATATGTTGACTCCCCATTGCTCGATCTTAATACGAACGGCAATAAGTTACATGATGCGACACTCTTCTGTACTGAAGAAGTGGGAGTGTCATTGTAGAAGTGTGGCCATCACGCCCCAAAAAGATTGCCTTAGATGTACCCAATAGGTGGAATTCCACCTACAGGATGTTGGGTACGTCGTAAGAATATCGTCACGCCTTGTGCGATTTCTACGACGAAACGCGGAATTCGGCATAACGATACATCCTACGATGTGGGACGGGTGCAACGACATATGTGAAATACTTCAAGTATTTCACGATGCCACGAAAGAGATGTCGGGAACATATTACCCGACATCAATCTTAGTTTTAGATCATTGGGTTAAAGTCGCATGCATTCTAAATGCGTTTTTAGAGGATGAGTTTACGGGCGTAGCCGTTTTAGCCATGAAGGCTAAATGGCTGAAACACTTTTGAGAACTACCAAATATCTTCATCATAACGAAGATTTTGGACCCCAGAATGCGCCTAGATGGGACATATAGTTTTTTGGCACTATACTACCAGTCCATTGCGGCTGATTCTAGTGCTCTCCCCGAGAACTACCATATTCAAGTAATGAATAAAGGACATGACTCTCTAAAGGCAATATTTAGAGAGTATAAGACTGATATTGGCCAAGACCCAACTTGATCGAGTTCGGGTCAATCTTCTACTACTTCTAGTAGTAGTGCTACTAGTAGTGGGAGTGGTCGATACTTAGCTTCCTAGTATAATCTCATCAACACGAGCAAACACCAAAGGTCGCAAAATCGGTTCGTAGAAATAGATAACTATTTGTTGAACACGTTTGAGTTCGCCGAGGACGATGATCAATTCAACATAATCTTGTGTTCGATGTCCTCAGATGGTGGTCGATGATGTCGCCAACGTATCCAACATTGACGAAGATCGCTCGGAAACTCTATGATGTCCCAATTTCAACCGTCGCGGTTGAACATGCTTTTAGCATGGGCGGCATAATTTTAAGGAAAGGCGTTCGAGGTGAATGGTAGAAAACGTCGAAGACCAATGCTTTCTCGATGATTGGACGAGAGCCGGACATCGAACACAAGATTTCCCGAATACCGATTCGAACGACGACGTGTTCGACGACACCACCGACACAGAGACTAGTGGTGGTGGCGATGGCGACTAAGAGTAGAGAATCTCCAAAAACGCCGACAAATTCAAGCCCGAAAAAGATAAATACCTCTCATTGTATTAACTTTTTATTTTATATTTTTAAATAATTACTTACTAATACGATCTTATTTTTCAGCCAACATCTCTAAGAAACCACTCGCGTGACATCCGAGCTCGACGACAAAGCCCGAAAAAGATAAGTCCTTAATCCTAATTTCATTTGTTTCAACTTAAATTATTCTTTTTTTTTTTTAAGAAAATAATAACTTATGCATTGTTATTTTTCATCATCTAATCTAAAAAATTTCAAGTCTGATTCCAACGACGAAGCCAGCAAAAGATAAGTATTTAATTTTTTCAACTTAATTTATTGATTAATTTTTTTATGTTGCAAAAAAATATCTAACTTGTACTGTACATTTTACTCAGACACCGACTGGCGTTGGCGACTCAACGACACAACACAACGAATAATTTATTTTATTCCTTACTTTGTATTTTGTAATTTGTAAACGGTAATTGTATCTAAATTGTTGTAATGAAATTTATGTTGAATAAATATTTTTTACCGAAAACCGTAATTATGTAACGAAAAGTATCGAAAAAACCCTAATTATGTATCGAAAATTATCAAATCATACGCCATAAAATAAATAAAAAAGTAAAAAAAAAAAACGGCGGTTTAACCGCTGGTTTAACCGTAACCGGCGGTTAAGTCAACCGCCGGTTGCCCAACAGTTAACCGGAGATGACCAACCGGCGACCGTCCCCTCCCGGTTGGTCAGTTCGACCAACCGCCGGTTAACCGAAACCCACGATTGGGAATGACCAGGCACAATGAAGCTACGTACAATGGCCCAGATCTCTGGTACACTCGCAAGATGCCGTAAGAAGTAATAATAATAATATATATATATATATATATATATATATAATTTCTGATTTTTTTGTTAAAATTTGTATGTCCCATATAGACACTCACTGGTCGAATTTCGCCGTACATACGGAAGAAAAAGTCATCGATGAAGTCCTCCTCCTTTGATATCGCACGCATTGACCCGGAAGTGGTTAGAAATCTAGGCGAGCAAAGTCGCTATGTCTTCGATTCCCTCTCGTCCCGCCCGGATCGTCGTAATGCATCTTTCGTAATTCATATGGAAGATGTATATTATAATCTGCGGCGTGAGACATATGAGACGTCCATCGACATGGAGGATTGGGACTTCTTCAGATGTGTGAGTCTGGATGCTTCGATTATCCAGCTTTTCATGATGTACCTTCGAGATCGTTACAAGTGATTTAAGTAAATTTACTTGATTATTTCATAACTTAATATCATAATTAAATATATTTGCATAACCCGTCATTGGTGTTCTGGTTCTAAAACCCGAGTCGTCTAAGTTTGCTGATCCGTGATCAGACAAAAATAGACTACTACGTTGCGGCCTTGAAAGAATCGTGGAAGTCATACATTTACTTTTTTGCTCCCTACTGCGAGATGTAAGAATAAATATGTAAGATATTTTTCCTTTATATATTTATAGTTTTTTTGCCCTCAATATAATTTTTGTGTTTATTTTAGGGATCATTGGGTTTTGTTGGTCATCGAGTTCACCGCAAACACAATATTTGTGTTCGATCTGATGGCACCAAATGCAGGTCTTAGGAAACTATTGATCCGTGGGCGGCTAAACTTGTAAGTTTGATCAAATACAAATAGTAATAGTAATTTTATGTTATATATAATGTTGTTACATAATTTTTAATTTCAGGGCGATAAAGTCGGCGACGCATGTGAATGTTGTTCAAGTTACGAAAAAGGCTTCCCCCGTTCATTGGAAACCTTGCAACGTTCGAATTTTCTTAATTTTGAAAGTTAATCCTATTTACAATGCGACATTGAATTAACATATTTATTTTTTGTTTAAACGTAGTGCCCACAACAACCGCCCGGTATTAAATTGTGCGGATTCTACGTTATGGGGTACATGTATGATCTTTTCAGAAGTATCCGGCCATGACAAAGCAACAACTTGATTAAGGTGTGTTAAATTGCAATTATCTTTGTGATTCCTACTATGTTCGGATGCTTATAGAATATCTTGTTTAATGGTTTATAGATATTAGAAGGCTTCGTTTACGACGGAGCGGCGATTGAAAAAGTAAATGAGTTGTGCGCCGAGTACTTTAGTACCGTATGTTTTAGTCGAGTAAGTTGTGAACCGTTGATTTTGTGAACATTAAATGTTGTAACTTTTATTTGAGGTGAACTTTGATCTTAAATTTGTGTAAATGAATAAAAGTGTTTTTGATTGTGTTGATAAATTGTGGGTTGATATGTTGGTTTGTATTTTGTTTATCAAGATTTCAGAAAATAAATAAAAAGTTGAAAAAAACCGGCGATAATTGTTGGCAAAAACTATCGCGTAAAAGGATATTACGCGACAGTTATTGTTGAAAAAATAAATGTGCTTGGACACTTGGGCCGAATGATTTTATGAACCCATTATCTTTTATTAATTAAGCCCAATATTTATTGTTTGCATGGCCCATTCGAGAACATCCGTGGAGCTTAAGAGGAGGAAACCCTGCATAATTTTCAATGACACGCTCGCAACACCCCAACTACTCTCTTTATACGGTGAAACCCTAAAAATATATTTTAATCGATTTTAGCATTCTCTTGTGTTCTTGAATCTTTGTAGCTACATTTTAAAATTGCATTGATAGATTTACACAACTTGCGTATTGATCTACAATAGCTGTTGAATAATTTGTAACTTGTTGCTTTCTCTGCACAAATCTCTGTTTTTAGGTTTTCTTAATCTTCAATACATATTTCAGTTCATTATTTAACAGTTATTATGTAAAAATCGCCGCACAGTACTCTTAAAAAAATTTCCGTTTAGTGTTTACGCAACGGTTTTAGTTACAACCGTCGCGTAATTGTGTATATAAGCGACGCTTCGAAACCGTCGCATAAAGTCCCGACTATTTGCGTCGGAGCTGCAGATGACGCCACAAAACCGTCGTCAGACCCATCACAACCGTCGCGTATTACCATCCTTGTACCAGTGTGAGCACCATAACATTCTTCATATATGTATGTATATGTATATATATATATATATAATTAAAAACTATATAGAAGATCCATAAATGTTACAAATTAGCCTCGAATCCAAATTATGCTCCATCTACAACTTCGCTGGGCCAATGAGTGTAGGCATGGTCCCAAAAACATGGGATTCTATGAGATTATTTTGTTCCTGTGCTGTAATTTTCTGGAATTCATTGGGGACAGATTTTTCTTTATTAAGTAATTTCATAGCAGGAAAAATATCTTTTATTTGATATTATTTGACGACGTATTTGCTTTTTAAACTGTTAGGCCCAAGAATTTTTTATTTTGAGATTTCTGACGTAAGTTTTTTTTTTTTAGATTGTGAGGGATAATATTTGTATTTACGTAAGTGCTTTCTGACGCAAGTGTTATGACCATAAGAAAAAAAAGATTAAATTATTTGGGTTTTACCATCAACTACGGATGCCTTTAAACTCTTGACTGTTATGCCCAACATTCTATTGTTCCGGCCCCCCCCCCCCCCCCCCCCCCCCCACACGTCATGATTTTGATGGTCCAACAGCAATTCTCATTTTAATAGCAGTAAAATGAAGAAAAATATTTTGACTATAGTGATAGGGAAGTCTATATTTATAAATAAGTTAAATAGATAGCTTGGATCTCAAATTTGTAGATATACATTTTACATATGATTGAGTGGGTTGGAACTTGGAACTTGGATCAGATAACATTTACATCGTATTGCAATTGGATAACGTTATCAAGCAAACCTAAGACAGGACAAAAACATCATCATCATTCGTTATATATTTATTAAACATACGTAATGAATGATCTCACACACAACCACTAAAATAAAATGCTCATGCTTTCTTGGTTAGTAATACAATCAGATTCGTACACCTGTCCCATGGTTTGAAATGAATATTAACTGAATTTATATTATTTTTCATAATTCATTGCACTCAACCAATTCATTTCTTGAAATCGTGACATGGCATGCGTGAGATTTGTCATTATTACTATTACTATTATAATAATTATTATTATTATTATGATTATTATTATTATTATTATGATGATTATTATTATTATTATTATTATTATTATTATTATTATTAATGTTTTGATCCAATCCGACCTAATTTACGAGAAAATTGGACCCCTTCTATGGATGATTAATTATTTAGAAATCTCGCAAGCGATGTCCTCCTTGATTCGATAAATTATGACCAATAACGGGCTTTTTTTAACAAAATAAAGAAAAAAAATAGTAATTTATTAAATAGGGCTTTTTCTCACATACTACTAAAATAGAGCTTTTTGCGGATATTACCAGCGCCGTCGCATCTAATGGCCGTGACGTCGCCCCTAATGGGCGCGACGTTATATTGGTGGGCCAAAAAGATATTATGATGGGCTATTGTAATGGGCCATTATATTGGGCCAATATTTCTAGCCCAGCATGTCGTCCGTCGCAGCTAATAGACGCGACCTCGCGGCCATTAGGCGCGACGTCGAGAAAACATAGTTCTAAGATATACTTTCTCCCTCCATCACTTTCTCCCTCACTCTCTCTAACTAACCCTGTCACCGCCTCCGCCGCTTTGTCCGCCGAACTCCGCCGCTCAGCCCGCCGAGCTCTCCCGCCATCCAGCCGGGCCTCTCTCTCTCTCTCTCTCTCTCTCTCTCTCTCTCTCTCTCTCTCCCTCCCTCCCTCCCTCCCTCCCTCCCTCCCTCTCTCTCTCTCTCTCTCTCTCCGTGCACCGGGCTGCCCTCGCCACCTACGCGCCTCCGCCGCTCCGCCCGCCGAGCTCGTCCCGCCGTCCAGCCGGCCTGCCCTCTCTCTCTCTCTGTATCTCTCTCTCGCTCTCTCTCCGCCCTCGCCACTTGCGCACCTCCGCGCCTCCGTGCCTCCGCCGCGTCCGGCGCCACCGTCGCCTCCGTTCGCCGCTCCGCCGTATAATCATCAGGTATATCGATTTTATAGTTCAATTGAGTTGTTCGTTCGTTATTGTTTGTTTGGTTATAACATTTGACGGATCCGTATAGTCATTAGTCGGATCCGTATTGTTTGCTTGGTATATAACATTTTGTTCGATTTAGGATGGACACGAACGAATTTTACGGTTCGATCAATCGTTCGTTGTTAATTTTTGAGGATAGTCATCGTTGTAACGATGTCTTATCCAATACGGATGGTGCTATTGACACCCCGTTGACGGTGAGGGGGTTGGAGAACGTAGTATAGGATTTCATGACCGGTGCGCTTATACGGTCGTCTTTTGGAGAAGTTAGATATTATGTCGCTGTACGGCGTCTATAGTTGTGGATCTCATAAAATAGATTCACAATTGATTACCGCACCGGTAGAAAGGTGGAGAAAGGAGACACACACGTTTCACCTGCCGATGGGGGAGGCGACAGTCACTTTAGAGGACATGGGTGTGATGTGGGCAATCCCCGTGGACGATATTTCCGTAAGCGGTGTGATCCCTCGTAAGACGCATCGTGAGGCCCATGTTGACCGTCGTCATCTGCGTAGAGAGCAGTGTCCTCGTAGATGCAACACTGGAGGGCATTATCTGCCATAGCTTATTGTTATTATATTTCTTAATTATTAAGATGATGTTTTTATGTTTTTATGTTATTATGACTTATGGTTCTTATTTTGACGATGTTTTTATGTTATTATGAGTTATCGTTCTTATTATTCAGACAATGTTTTTATGTTATTATGTTATTATGACTTTTATTCACACGTGCAACTTTTATCAATGCTACATGCAACTTCAACAACTTTTATTATTCAGACGTGCAACTTTTATCAATGCTACATGCAACTTAAGTAACTTTTATCATGCGCGTGCAACTTTAATCAACGTTGCCTGCAACTTCAGCAACTTTTATCATGCGCGTGCAGCTTAAATTAAAGCTATCCGTTATCTATCTTTAACCACATCACCAGCTGTACGCAACAATATTGACCTTCAAGAAATACGTACCTACTTTATTTGATTTAGAAAGAACGTTGCCGTATGGCGGGATTACTCTACTTCTACTCTATAAATGGGGGCTCAAAAAATGTCTTCTTCATCAAATTAACACCTATAAATTCCCACAAATTACGAAAATAACACACAACATCTGAGATACGACGCACCCATTTGGTAGAGACCCGCGTCTTAATCGCTTCAATGGAAAAAAGATGAATGAGGGTCATCCGATATTTGGAAATTTAAAGGTCCTTGGTGATTACTTTTATGATGACCTGTGGGCGTACCATATTGATAGATGGTTCGTTCAAAATTTTTGGGCAAAAGCATCTCTGGGTGATATCACGAATGAGAATTTGTCGGAAGGTCTTCAATTCCTTGCTCAGCTATACAATCAACATTACAGAATTCATTTCACTGTACATTTTCTAACCGAGAAACTTGGTCATCTGAAGCGTCGCTACCTTTGAACGACGAAACTACGCGCCGAAATGGGAGATTGGGGAGAGTATGAAATAGGATGGATTCATGCAGATAACGAGCAATGACTTAAGTGGTTTGAGGTCGTTATTCTGCTCATCGATTTATTCGGAAGCAATAAATTTTTAATTATGCTATTTTTCATATTATTGCAGGAGGATTCTCTTTCAACAATTTACTACTATGAGTGCAACCACATGATTATTATCTGCAAAAAATTTTGTTTTTTATATCAACCCAGACATTGTTCCAGACATTGGCGTGCTCGCAATTTGTAACAATGAATGGCCAATAGTTCATACTCAGATAGAAGAATCATCCAAAAGGCAAGTGTTTCGGCAGGTGGTGAAACACGTTAGCTCGAGTTTGAGAGTAAAAGACGATACTGGTGACGACGACTTCATCGACCCGCCCCCGAAAGGAAACCAATACAATATGTGGAGTAAGATCGAAAACGCAGCAAAAAGCAAGCCGATGATGACAACTTCGTCGACCCACCTCTGAAAGGAAAACAAAAAGATGTGTCTAGAAAGAGAGACAATAAATGTGAACATCATGCAGTGTCGAGTTCGAGAGTTAAAGAGGAAAATAGTGACGCCGACTTCGTTCACCCACCCCCGAAGGGTTGGAGAAAATATTTTCCCAAGTGATTGTTTGTAAATTCATCAACCTTTATCATGCGTGTTTGCAACTAATATGATGTACTTTCGGAAATAACTGAAAAATGATAATAAATTAATGGATAATTAGAAGTACTTAAGATAACAGTACAACATATGAATACTAGTACTTCGTGTCAACGTTGTCCACTGCCTCCGCATTCATTGACGCGACGATTCTCCTGCAGAACTCGTGAACGTTAAGTCCACATCAGTTCTGAAGCCAAAAGAAAATTGCAGATGACAGAACGCGTGAATGTATTGTCACGGTCGTCGCGTATATTAAACTCGATGTCGTGTGCAATGGTCGCGACGACCGGCCCAATCTCGATTTTGGCCCATTTACAGCGCTTTTTACCGGCCAATACAACGTCGCACCCATTAGATGCAAATACCCGCGAAACGCTCTATTTTAGTAACAGGTGGGAAAAAACTTATCTCATTTTTTTACGACATGCTTCCCTATAACATTATACCACACCAATAATAATCAAAATCAGATAGCATTTAAATATAATATAATACGAAAATTCATAAACGAAGAGTTTCCAAAAGAAAAAACACTACCTAGTTCACATAAGCATCTATGTCAATTCTTGATTTGAAGTTGAAGATATATTTTTTCCCTTTTTTTTGGGTAAATTTTTTATCATTCCCATTTGAAGTTTAACTTCCTCTTAAACACCCCTCGAAATATTACTTCATGTTAGGTACATATTTGTCAAAAGTTGTGTGTTTAATACCCCAAACATTGAAAATACAAAAATAAAATTTCTTAACAACTTTAGAAAAGCTTCCAGAATACAATACCATCAGTCGTCAGTATTATACCAAAAAATATTGACATGATTCTACCAATAAACATATATTTTATACCAACTGTTTCCAGTATTATACCAAGTTGAATTTGAGACCATTATACCAACTGTTATTACTATCATACCAACAAATAATGTTATTATAATTTTACTATACCAACTAATTTTCACACATTATACCACGAAGCACGATAATTATACCAACAAAAATAAATATTATACCAACAAAATATCCAAATATTTATACCAAAAAATTCAATTATCATACCAACAAACTCATTTGTTATATTATTATTTTTTCATCAGATTTCTGACTATTATACCAACAAACGTTGATATTGTACCAACTATTTATATATTGTACTCGAAGTACACTATATATCATTATACCAACATACATGTTTATTATATCACCACATACTTATCAAATTTACCCATATACCAACAAATGTTGCGATTATACCAAAAATTTAAATTATTACACCAAAAAATAATGATCGATTGTTATACCAATAAAGTACCTAATTATACTAATACCTGTATTTATCATACCAACAATTTTTTTTTAAAAAAATTGCGAAGTTCTATGATATACCAACAAAATTAGAAATTATACCAAGTTGTTCCAACAATTATACCAATACTTCTGATTATTATACCAACAAAATCAATTATAATTAACCAATAAGAACCATAATTATACCAATAGTTTAGGTTATTAGACCAACAAAGACTGAGCGATTGATTTATGTTTATCATACCAAGAAAAGAACTAATTATACTAATACTTGTCTTTATCATACCAACAAATATTTTTAAAAAAATTGCGCTATTTGACAATTTCTAATCAACAAAAGTAGAAATTATACCAACTTATTCCAACAATTATACCATTACTTCTGATTATTGTACTAATAAATACAAGTATAATTTTTATCATTTTTCCAAACCAATTCCTGACTATTATACTAACTAGACCCGTTATTATACCAAGAGCTTTGACTAGTATACCAACAAAGGCCGATTATACCAAAAAATGACCTAATTATACTAATACATGTCTATATCATACGAACCAATATTTTTTTAAAAAGAATTGCGCTATTCGACGTTTCTAATATACCAATAAAAGCAGAAATTATACTAACTTATTCAAACAATTATACCATTACTTGTAGTTATTATATCAACAAATTCAATTATAATTTTATCATTTTTCCTACCAATTTCAACTATTATACTAACAAGACCCGTTATTATACCAAGAGCTTTGGCTATTATACCAACAAAGACCGATATTATACTAAGAAAGACAAATATTATATCGACATAGATAGGTATCACACGTCATAATTTAAATTTTCAAACACCAAATTAAAACGAATTATTCTATTAAAACAAGATTTTATTTTACCAACAAAGCTTTGATTAAAGTTAAAAACGTAGTATAAGCATGAGCATAAGCATAATATCATATAGATATCATATTGTTATAATAACATTAAAGTTAAAATAAGCATCATATATGTCACTTAAGCAAAAGTAGTAATAACATAAGGCTTGAAATAACATAAGAGTTGGAATGATATAAGCCTCATATTTAACATTTACACATAAGAGTTGGAATAAAATATTGTCACATGATATTGGACACTTATCGAAATGACATATTGAAAACATATTGAACACTTATACATAGTGTTTGAATAAGATCTTATCACATAATATTACGTATAAGTGTTGGTATAACACTTAGAATAAAAATGAAAACTAATAATACAATGTAACGTATTTCGAGATAAACTATGTAATGTAATAATATTACACGTAAGTGTTGGCATAAGTGTTGGTATAACACTTTAATCAAGGATTTGTTGGTACAATAGAATCCTGTTTTAATAGAATAATTCGTTTTAATTTGGTGTTTAAAATTTAAATTATGATGTATGATACTGATACATAGCTATGTTGGTATAATATTTCTCTTTCTTGGTATAATATTGGTCTTTATTGGTATAATAGTCATAACTTTTCGTATAGTAACGAGTCTTGTTGGTATAATAGCCTGGAATTAGTTGGGAAATGATAAAATTATTTTCGGATTTTTTGGTACAATAATCAGAAGTAATGGTATAATTGTTAGAATAAGTTGATATAATTTCTACTTTTGTTGGTATATTAGAAAACGTCGAATAGCACAAATTGTTTTAAAAAAATATTTGTTGGTATGATAAAGAAATGTATCAATTTAATAGGTCCTTTCTTGGTATAATATCAGTTTTGTTGGTATAATAGACAAATATCTTGGTATAATAACGGGTCTTGTTGGTATAATAGTCAGGAATTGGTTGGAAAAAAATGATAAAATCATAATTAGATTTGTCGGTACAATAATAAAAAATTATGGTATAATTACAAGAATAAGTTGGTATAATTTCTACTTTGTTGGTAACGTCGAATAACGCAAATTTTTTAAAAAATATTTGTTGGTATAATTAGGTCTTTTCTTGGTATAATAACCATAAACCAATCGCTAAATCTTTCTTGGTTAATAACCTAAACTATTGGTATAATTACGGTTCATGTTGGTTGAGTCGGGAATTGATTTGGATATAATTGTTTTTGTTGGTATAATAATAAGAAGTATTGGTATAATTGTTGGAACAACTTGGTATACTTTCTAGTTTTGTTTGTATATCAGAGAACTTTCGAACAACGCATTTTTTTTAAAAAAAATTGTTGGTATGATAAATACATGTATTAGTATAATTATGTTCTTTATTGGTACAGTCGATCATTATTTGTTGGCATAATAATTTAAACTGTTGGTGTAATCACAACATTTGTTGGTATATTTATGAGTAAATTGGATTAGTATGTGATGGTATAAAAAATATATATGTTGGTATAGTGATATGTAGTGTACTTCGAGTACAATATATAAAATAGTTGGTATAATATCGGCATTTGTTTGTATAATGGTAAGAATTTAAACGAAAAAAATAACAATATAATAAATGGGTTTATTGGTATGATAATTGATTATATTGGTATAAATATTTAGATATTTTGTTGGTATAATATTCGGTTTTGTTGGTATAATTATCATATTTCGTGGTATAATGTGTGAAAATCACTTCGTATAATAAAATTATAATAACATAATTTGTTGGTAATGATAGTGATAACAATTGGTATAATGGTCTGAAATTCAACTTGGTATAATACTGGAAACGGTTGGTATAAAATCTGTGTTTATTGGTAGAATCATGTTAATTTTTTGTTGTATAATAACGTGATTTGTTGGTATAATACTTGCGAATGATGATATAATTTCTGAAAGTTTTTCTGAATATGTTAAGAGATGTTATTTTAGTCTTTTCCATATTTTTAGGTATCAAAACACACAACTTTTTGCAGATACGTACCTAACAGGAAGTAAGATGTGGATGCGTATTTAACTACTGTGCCACTACCAGGTAACAATGAGAACACACACAATATACACACACGCACAATATACACACACACATCTATAGAAATGAGTTCTTTTAAAATATAGACTTTGACCCAAAGTCTTTTAAAAAAATAGACTCCTTGACCTTTTTTTTTAGTCAATAGACTCTACTTATCATTAGCGTTTAATAAGCATTTAAATTTAAAAAAAAAAACAAAAAATCCACTAGAAAAAGAGAATAAAAGAAAAAAAAAGGAAAATGCATTTACGTCATGGCCAACGACCCGCCTGATTCGTCTTCAATAACGGCACTGCAAGAACCGTATTCCCCATATTCACCATACATAATATCCAGAAGAAGAGACACTACCATATCCACCATACGTGGACCTTATCGATCAATCCTGAAGAAGAAACAAAAACTTTCGGCCACTGAGTATGTATTGTCAAGTTTTTTTTTTTTTCTGATTTTAACTTCAAAACCGAAGAATTTCGGTTCCATTAGCTACGAAATTAAGTGGGTTTTCGGTGTGTATGCTGAGCGACATCGATTCCGTTGAAATAAGTTACGAATTTGGACATGGGTTTTTGAAAAAATCTGACTATTGGGTCACAGTTGGCAGGAGACCTGAACTTATGATGGGTCCCCTGCATTTGCCCAAAGGTCTCATGAGTGTATGCGAACGGGTGTATTTCAACGGGTCCCCTGAGTGTATGTGTACGAGTCCCCTGTAAAATGTGTATGGGTCCCCTGAGTGTATGAGTACGGGTCCCCTGAGTGTATGTGTACGGGTCCCCTGAGTGTATGTAAACGGGTCCCCTGAGTGAATGTGTACGGGTCCCATGCTCAGGGGACCCGTACAAATACACTCAGGGGACCCATACACATTTTACAGGGGACCCGAACACATATTACAGGGGACATGTACACATACACTCAGGGGACCCGTACTCATACACTCAGGGGACCCGTACACATTTTACAGGGGACCCGTACACATACACTCAGGGGACCCGTGCACATATTACAGGGGACCTGTACACATACACTCAGGGATCCGTACACATACACTCAGGGGACCCATACACATACACTCAGGGGACCCCTATATAATACTAACTTTAAGATTTCTTATATGAAAAATTATTTCATGCACTAATATTTTTTACCTAAATTATAGGTGATCACCATGACCATCACCAACCTCATATTCCAATTCCGTGGTAGGTGGATGATTAATGAGGATGATACGTCAAGATGGTGTTCACAACCGAGAAGTATATGGCAATCAATCATAGTCAGCGAGGATACATGCATGATTAAGGACGTGACGGACGGGATAATAACTGTAATGTCGTTGCCAAACGACAAAGTGAAATTGACGTTAAGCTATATGCCTAATGTAGTGCATAATTATCCACGACCTATCTACATCGAAAACGATTACGCTTTACGTGCATACCTTGGTTTTGGTGGTTCGCAATCAAGACCCGTGCTTCATGTTGAGGTCGAGCAATGTACCAGTGAAGCTCCCATTAAAGTCCAGTATAGTGGCATTGATGCACCCATTGAACTCCGGTCTAGTGCCACCGATGATCCTCCCGCTCGTAATGATTTTACGAACAATGATAGCGGTCTTATAGCATTTTGCGATGAAAATGGCATCGTCCAGCCCGTCGAAGAGGAGGACACTGGATAGATGGAGGTACACCACGGGTCCTTTGAAAGGGATGAACACAATAACGACATTGAAGATGATGGCGAGGAGCATGACGCATTACCAGCTGATGATGATGGTACATATGCCTTTACTGATGGTTCTAGCTTATATATTGGTCAAGAATTTCAGATCAAGGTTACCGTGCAGAAAGAGCTGTTGGAAGTTGCGTTTAAGGCGTCGTTCGAGTTAAAAGTGGTAAACTCAAATAAAAAGTTGTATGTGGTTCGTTGTGTAAACGACCAATGTTCTTGGCGTGTTCGAGCTGCAAAACAAAAGATTCGCCGATTTTCTCCATTCGAACGTATTGTAATAGACACACATGCGATGTATCACATCGACGCCGGAGACACCGACAGGGTAGTTCGTCGGTGGTATCGAGTATGTTAGTCGAAAACTTCACAGGCGCCAAGGATATCCCACGACCAAAGGTAATTGTCTCAATGATGCAAAACAGGGGTCTCGATGTATCGTATTACAAGGCTTGGAGAGGTAAGCAGCTTGCACAGGAAGGGTTGGTCGGAAATAGCGAAAACTGTTTTGGTTTGCTCCCGGTGTACTTAGAAGCCGTGAAGAGAGCAAATATTGGTAGCATCACATATTGGGAGGCGGATGACGAGAACAGATTTAGATATATTTTCCTAGCCTTTGGCGCATGTATTAGGGGATTTGCATACATGAGAAGGGTTGTTTCTATCGACGATACCTTTTTGAAAGGTAAGTATAAAGGTGTGATGCTCGTGGCGACCGCACAAGATGGTAATCACCATCAGTACCCTATAGCTTGGGGCATTGCCGATGTGGAGTCAATGGAATTTTGATCTTGGTTTCTAACGAAATTGCGGGAAATCGTGGGTGACACGGATAATTTGGTGATAATTTCCGACAGGCACCCCGGAATAATAAAAGCCGTTGAAGATGTCTTTCAAAACGTATTTCATGGATTTTGTACATGGCATATTAAACAGAATATCAAGACTCGAAGCAGGAAGCAAAAAGGCGCTTGCGATTTATTTTGGCGTGCGGCGCATGCTTACATGCCAAGTGAGTGTGATTCTATTTTGCGGATAATGGAAGGCGAGTACACCGAAATAGCAAAGTATATGAAAATTGGAGCAGAGAATGGAGAGGAACCGTCCACGCTTGCGAAATGGACGAGAGCGTATTGCCCTACTTCGAGGTACAACATAATGACCACCAATGGATCGGAGTCAATAAATGCTGCCTTGCGCGAGGACCGAGAGCTTCCACTGATAGGATTATTAGATTCAGTGCAGAGACTTACCGCGGAATGGTTCAGGAAGCGTCGAAGCACTTGCGAAGCTTCAATCACTGCCAATATGACGTCGTTCACGCCGAAGGTCGAGAAGATTATATGTGATAATTTTATTGATTCTAAAAAATATCACATGTCGGAGATCGGATATTTACGATAGAATGTCTACGGGCAAAATCAGAATGAGATGGTCGATCTACAAGTTAATTCGTGCAGTTGTAAGAAGTTTGACATCGATCGCATCCCATGTGCTCATGCCATTGCAGCTTGTGGTGATTCTGGCGTTCAGATATATTCTCTAGTGCATAATTATTACAACTTACAAATATGTAAATTAGCATATGAGGATACGATTTGGCCAGTTACAGACCGGAGTGAAATAGGGACTGATATGCTGCCACCCATATCTTCGAGAACCCGTGGCAGGTACCAAAAAAATCGAATGCCATCAGTCGGTGAATTTGGTAGGAGGTAACCTATTACTTGACATATGTGCATGGAACACTTTGTAACATTTATTAACAGTTTGATCTGCTATGTATCTGCGTCCGAGTGTGATAAATATTGTATTGTGGATCCCCTGGCATACGTGCATGGGTCCCCTGGATTTCAAGTATGGGTCCCCTGGAAATTCAGTATGGGTCCCCTGGATATCAAGTATGGGTCCCCTGGATATCAAATATGGGTCCCCTGGATATCCAGTATGGGTCCCCTGACATACGTGCATGGGTCCCCTGGATATCAAGTATGGGTCCCCTGGCATACGTGCATGATCACATTTATTAAGAGTTTGATTTGCGATGTATCTGCCATACGAACATAGAGTCTAGTTAAAGTAGCAATATTGACCATACAAACATATTGTCACCATAAACATACTGTCACCAACATACGTATTGTCACAAAAGTAGCAATATACATCAGACAAACTCATTCATAAAGTCATATAATTGTCTACACCACAAACGACCAATCATTCCGGTAGAATTCCGTAGTTAGATACTGCCTAAAACCGGAGATCTGATGCTCGTTAAACTTGTACGGGTCGTCGCCGCGAACATCAAAGAAAATGCGGCGCGTAACAAATACATTCCGCATTTGCCGCTGCAATAGTAAAGAGTAGTTAGATTATTTCACTAGCCCAATTGAAATATAAAAGCAATATGGAATAATACTTACTTGGCCCATTGTTTAGGGAATCTATTATCGCGCGAGATGTTCCACTTGACGAATGCTCTCGGGATTATTTTCAGGTCCGCTAACATATAAGGGATTACCTTCCTTACATTGGCCAATGCACGATCGATGAATCTGCCATCACTATCGCATGAATGATTAGAGTCATAAACCACGATCGTCTTCTGTGTGTGGTCAATCACGCATAACACCCAATGACTATCATTGATTAGCAGCGGGACAACAATGAATTGGGCCTCAGTCCATGGAACAGATGGCCAATTCTCATCGGTATCCATCGCGTAGGGGCGCATTTGGCCAATGAAGCCCTTATCAATTTTTCCAGTCGCAGTCCCGTTAATATCGCATCAGAGTGTGAACATTGTCCGCATGAAGGCGTAATTGCTTGAAGCTCGCTTGCAATAACGTTGCAATTCGATAAATCCCCTAAACAGAAGATGAGGTTAGGTCAGGGGACCCGTGCACATTAGTCAGGGGACCCCTGCATATTAGTCAGGGGACTCGTGCTCTTAGGTCAGGGGACCCGTGCACATTAGGTCAGAGGACCTGTGCACATTGGATAGTCAGTGGACCCGTGCACATTAGTCAGGGGACCCCTGCTCTTAGTCAGGGGACCCGTGCTCTTCGGTCAGGGGACCCGTGCACATTAGGTCAGAGGACCCGTGCACTTTGGATAGTCAGGGGACCCTGATAAACGTATTTTTATACGTTTATCTCTATCATATTTAGGTCGTAACTTTGGTTTATTTGAGTTTTCTTGTACTTATATTAAAGATTATACCTATGTTTTGATATTGAAGGAGCATAAGATAACAACCGGGACCAATCGAGAGAATATGGGGGCAAAAATGACCAAGTTTACCAGAAACACGGCCTCACTGTGTAGAAACACGGCCGTGTTTACTCGAAGAAAAATGATATTAAGCCTCGGCGAATTAACACGGCTCCGACCAACTACAAACACGGCCATGTTCATCGGAAACACGGTCACGGCAAGAACTACCACGGCCGTGTTTCTTCGAAGGAAAATGATATTAAGCCTCGGCAACTTCACACGGCCTAGAGGGACATGTTACACGGCCGTGTGTGGTTCATCAGTGATAGAGGAAGCCTCGGCATGTTAACACGGCTTGGTTCTTTGGTGTACACGGCCGTGTCTGTCGGTGTAGCATCCGGACCCGGGGCCTCAGGCTTGGTACACGGCCGTGTGTGTCGGTGGGATAAGCCGTGTTGTTAATTTCTTTCTATATAAGCCGCACTTCTCAACCTAGATCTGGATCGAGATCGACATAACTCACTTCCAAAAGATAAAATACACCTAAGGGACGTCTCAAGACCCATAGGAATCAATCTAAACGATTCCTAGGTGCTAAAGTGAAGATTCGAAGCTCATTTTATCCAAGATCTAGCACAAAGACGCGGATCTGCGTGGGCTCGTAAAATAGGGAAGATCTATGTATTCTCTGTGCTTTATTTTGTATACGATTCGTAGATCTCTCTTAAGCATGAGTAGCTAAGCTTCTTATGTGCTCGGGATGAGATGAACGCTGGGTAGAGTT